>JAQIWI010001506.1:0-16056 GCA_034698825.1 Deuterosminthurus bicinctus | reverse complement strand
AATAAGAATGGCACGGCCATAAATCTGCCATAAAATTCACGTTGATACATGAAAGTAACACGCAGTGCAATCGCCTTGAAAAACTCACCCTTTGAACAGGAACATATTCACATAATTGTACTTCTTGCACAAGAAGTTCCCTAGAATTCTAGTCGGGTAGCCTGATCTAATTTGATAGGCTGAGAACAAGAGATAAATGCACTTGACCATGTACCACATTTGAGGTGGTAAGGCAGCATTGAACGGTCTGAAAGGAAACAGATTTTTTAGCTTTTACTTTTTTTTTAGCTTGTAGAGAGAAGAATTTTAGTGCAAGTCAGTAGTACCTTTCTGTCACCCCCGGAAGGACGAAAAACATTGCAATGTGTACCAGTGTAACTAGAAACATTTGAAAGACAAACTTCCCGAAGATATACTTGCGCAAGTATAGCGCTCGGTCTATGACTATAAGGCCAAACTGGAGGATCACCATGACCAGGAAGGGTATAGGCACCTTGTTTTCTTCCAAGTATGAAGACACGTCGCCTTGTTGTGACTAAAAAAAATATATTTCAGTCTAAGCAATGGATCTACCATCAATCAAACTTGACATGACATTACCCCAAATGAAGCAAATCCAAATATTACGACAAGGAAGTTGAAAAAGTCGCACATAAACATGTACGAGTACACATCTACTTTAACTTTGTACTCCAAGTTTAAAATCTGGTTGAAAAACAGTCGGATTGACGACAAATACTTTTTCACACTGTAACAAAAATACTCATTAGAAAACCTGTAGCGCATTCATCAAACCCAATAGATTTTATTCTTCCCAAAAGAAAACATTGTCGAGTCTATTACCATAATTTGAATACTTGAGGTCCATAAGCAAGACTATCTTGGAGTTCCCATTGCTCCCATACACGCGCACAACCAGTAGCTCCGTCGCCGCTCAAGTCAGAGCCATCATGATTATCGCCTTCCATCGAGTCCACAAGACTCACACGCTTCTCTTCCTCTCGATTCAAAGGATTTTCCTCGCTGTAAAAAATGTTCCCGTCCTCCGAAGTGCTCTTATTCTTCCATAACCCCAATGACTTCAACATGAACCTTTCAACACAATAATTTTTTTTTAAAATCCTCCAGAAAATTGTCCGGCGCGTATTCAGTGGATATGGTTACCTATGGAAGAAGACAACCATCAAGAGCGATACATCGTACACTGCATACTTCTCTTGCTGCTCCACACCCATAATTCTCGGGGGCCAGAATGGACTAGTCTTCACTTCACTTTCTCTCGTTTCATTCCAAGGGAAAAAGTTGAATTGGAATAAATATTTTATGACAACTAATGCCTGAAAAAAAATCCATCTCATTCCGTTCAGTCTCATTTTTTTTGTCAATAATCAAAAGCAGTACAGTACCTCAGTGTAAGCAATGATAGTGACCCAAAAAGTTTTTGTGGGTCGAGGAACGGACAAAGATCCCCAAAATAATACCATCAACGGTAATGGTAAGGACAGGACACTTGCTGACTTTATTTGGTTGAGGAAAACGACAAAGTAGCAGACCACATCTGAATGTGAGATTACTACATACCACAATGCCGTCACTAGTAGAACAATCGGGTAAGCACTGTCCCTTTCATCTGACTCGCTCATGCTGATTTTATCAAGGCTAAAAACAACAAAAATTTAAAATCGACAACAACAACAAAAAATTAGAATGAGCAACATCATCAACAATTTAGAATGAGCAGCAACAGCAACAATTTAGAATGAGCAACAACAACAACAATTTAGAATGAGCAACAACAACAACAATTGGAACAACATATCAGGTTCAGAGGTCAGACGCCGCCCTCACCTCTCAAAATCACTCTCCTTTTCCTTCTGCGGCGACGGCTTCTCAACAACAGTCTGCAAGTCATCCTTACTCCCAGCATCTCCAGATCCACCCAAATCAGACTCTTCGGTGCTCATCTGCTTGGGCAATTCACCTTCAATCTGCTCCTCCTCATCACCTTTGTCCGTCCTTTGGTCGTACTCTGGTGATGGCTTTGAGGGCTGGGGTCGGTATTCAATCCTATCCGTTGACATTCCTCCTCGTATTGCAGATGCTGATTGATTCAACTCTTTTTCCTTAAAAAAAAACAAGTACCCATTCGGTAAGTATACATAACACTCACATCACCCCTCCTGTTTCAGTTGCCCTTCAGTTCACATTCTACCTTGAGCCGCAATTTCTCCTCAGCAAGACACTTAGAAACGTGACGATAATCCCGAGAAAATTTGTTAAGATAATTCGTCGCACTAATCATGACACTTTCAAGGAAGGCCCAAGTGAAGCGAAGATAGTTGAATAGTCTCCTCATCAATGTGGAACGAGGAGCTCGAGCTGTCTCTTGAGATCCCTCAGTTTGACCTCCTGCAGCTTGTGAGGATGTTGATGGCTGCTCACGGTCACCACCGCCGCCATGATCCGCCGCACTGCTCCCGCCCTCTCCATCACTTGTAGCCAAAGGTGCAGATGTGTCTCCAAATTCACGTCTTGTAGATCGCTATAGAAAATTCATCAAATTCATTCCTCTATCAAATTCAAGTTCATATTTCCTGACTAAATTTTTTTTTATCTAATTCCAGTACCCTTCTCTCGCTTCGGAAGGACAATGCACTTCTCTTCGACAGCCTTTTCTTACTCCGCTTTCTCCCTGCTCCAGACGTTGGACCAGTCGTGCTGTCAGTTATACTACCAACGTCCCTTGCTTCACTTGTCCGTCTGGCAAGCCTCGCCATTTCTGTGGCTGATTCAACGTCCGTTTTCAGTGCAGAGCTCATAAGCTGCACAAGAAGAAAAATGCCATCAACAATTATTATTTGAGGTGCTTGGTAAGATCCAATTCCTACTATTACAATTGCTTATATTGCAAATAAAATCACAATTTTTTCAATAATTCTCACCTCACTGATAGTAACTCCAACCGGTCTCTGTTCCCCTTCATCATCTTCCTCCTCCGTGATGCTATCAATCATTTCCAGGTCCTCTTCCTCATTATCATCAAACATGTAGTAGTCTCCAGAGCGGATAGCTGAAAATTGTCAACCACACAACTGTCAAATAAGCCCAAAGTCACACATTTCCCACTGAACATCAAGTGTGCGTATATCTTGTACACAGCCACATAGCTATGTGAAAGGTGTGGTCCTTATTTGGACAATACATTTTGAATTAGAATAAAAGCATTAGTACATCAGTTAGTTACCACTTGAACAATATAAAGCATCACTGTACATATAGATTAATAAAAAACAACAACAAGCAGCTTTTCATCAGCTATAGATTTATCATCAATCACAATACGACCAAGCAGATTTTCATTCCATTCATCATCAAACTCCCAACAAGCCCCATAAGGTTGCATATAACATTTCATTCCAGTTAAGAAATAGTTTCATTCGACTAAAGAACTATAGTTTCATTCCAGTACAAAAAGTATAGTTTCATTCCAAGTCACACACACAATTTTTTTTAACGTCAAAAAAATAGTCAAAGAACGTCAAAAGCAGACACGGTAACAAGTTAGTTTGGTTAGAAAACTATAATACATGTGTGGTGAGATAGTGCCGGTGAGTGTAAAGGAGGATAGTAACGTTGAGGTGGAGATGTCTGTACTCCGACACCCATACTATGTCGTCCTCCGCCACTCAGTCCATGGTCTTGGTCATAGGGTGGCGGTGAGAAGACAGGGAAAGACTCGTCCGAGGGGGACAAGGGAAGGTGTGGAGGATGGAGGGTGTCACAAGGATTGCGTCCATACGGTGGGTCAAAGAAACCATCAACAGAAATGGTCATTGCCGCCGAGGACGGCGTCGGAGTCGGACCACTGCCGGAAGTAATGGCAGAGGAAACTTGAACAGCAAGAGGAGCAAGGGGAGAAGCTTTAGGATCGGGCTCCATCACAGGAGTATCGTCCAACGAGATTGGGGACGAAACTATGGATGATGCGGGGTCCATGCGGCTTCCTTCACCACAAAATTTCACAATCCATATTTCCAATAGATCAAGTCGTATATATACATATTATCAAGTCACATATTAGTCTGTAGCATGCATCTTTCCCAATTCACACAGTAATTTACATGCCACCCAACCAGGCGTTCAATTCTCAAAAGTAGTCAACAGTTACACACGTCTATTGTTACATGGTCAAGCACATGACATTCACACGCAAAGTAATTAACCGTCACACTTGATCCACATGATGCATACTTGAGTCAATCATCCCCGATTTTCTAAGAGTTCTTCTACACCTACTACAATTGTCATAATATATTCAGCTTTAGACCTACAATAATAGAAAACTAGCCCCATACCTACGACTATCGCCCCTGTTTTCTCGTTTTTAGCGAAGCTTTTTTTACGGAGAGACACGGTCCTCTTGTATCTAAGTCCCGCTCGTATTGAATAATGTTAGTCACTGTTTCTACACAGAGCGGAGCAAAGACTATAAATCAACTTCAGCTGCCATCACCTGCTTTATCTTCTCTCGTTTGGACACTCTCTCTGTCTTTAATTTTCTGCTCCTGCTTTTTTTTCATCGCCTCATTTCCTTCCTCTTGCTTCCTTATTATGTCTTCCTCTTCCTCAAAGCGACGATCAGCTTCTTCCATCCACATCTCAACTATTATTACAGCCTCAGATCAGCCTTGAATTCTAACTATTCTAAATCCCCCCCCCCCGACTATTCCAAGGCATTGGTCGATACAGTAGTAGGCATTATTACACACAGTTCAGATCAAAACTAGTACAAACTTGGACCAAATCGAACAAACCATGCGGTCTTTTTCCAGCTCAGGTACCACCTTGAGCCCTTCCCTTAACCAGTTGAACATAAATTTAACACTCTTTTACCGTCAAAATGATCCTGATGTTCTCTAGGTCGACCCTGATGAGTAGCTTTGATTCTGTCCATTTTCATTTTGATCTTTTCTAAAACTTCCTTCTCTTGTTCTTCTTGTTGCCGGATTTGACGTTGCATGAGTTCTTCAATTAATTCAGCCCCACTGTAGATCAATACGAGCAGTAAGAACCAGGTAAAAAATGGCTTAATAAACTACAACAAAATAAGGGATGAGGTCCAACCGGGAGGCCAATTTGGCTTGTGCTTCCGTTTCCGCTCGTATGTGGAAAAAGTAGTAGCTGTTGAATATTCTCCTTTGAAACATGAGGAATGCGAAGGTGATGCCATCCCACATCAATCCTGCTTCATCCGTCGGAACACTGCAGTCTATTTGTACAAACATTTTACAGTTATACAGACAAAGGAAATTATATTCACTGGAGGTTAAAGGAACTTAGAAATAGACTTACTATCATTGCGGTCGCCATTTTGCTGCGAATCGAATTTATTTAAACATGCAATGCCAAAGAGTTGGACGAACCAACAAGCGTCTTGCTGAAGAGAGGCCAGGAATACACAGCCTATCAACTGAAGTAAGGACTTGGCAAATATGACAAACACATTGTAAGCCAAAAGGTAGTTCCACCTGCAAAAATTTCACATTCAGTTTGAAGTTACGAGAGAAACGCTTTGGACGTGATTGTCAGCAATGGCAGAGGCAACTGAGAGACAAACTTAGAGGGTTCCTAGTGTTGTTCCCCATGGCATTGCTCGGAATCACGTCTAAAGCTTTTTAGCTTAGCTTTAAAATTCATTGTGAAAGTTCATCCTGAAATAGTTACTGGCATACCTCTTGATGATGGACTTGCGAGACCGCAAATAAAATTCATTTCCTTCCCATAGGAACGTAAAAGAGCCAACAAGATAGCCCAGCGCAAACAAGTTGACACGATTCGTTCCCGTCAAGAATATGATTGCCAGTGTAATCCAGAAGAAGGAGAGCAAAACGCATCTCTTCAAAAAGTCCAACCAGGACCTGAACAAAATCCACAATCACATTATTAAACACCACAACAATCTCTTCTTCAAGTCAATCAGTACAGAAAAACCCCAAGCGCACTTTGTATAAGTAAGGAAATCCGGCGTAGGATTCATAAACGGTGGCACATTCAACTCTGTAATTTCCCTATTGCTCCCTCCCCAAAAGTCATCCGTTTGCACGTTTCTCTCCACCCAAAAAACTATCTGCTGTTGACACGCGAAGAGTAGCAAGAAAAAGTCAGCTGTAATAAAAATAAAACAAAATCCAAATTAGTTCAAGTCTCACAGGAGAGTCCCAACGCAGCTAGAGTCCCAAACTTTAGCTCAAACTATACCTCCGAGTCAAAAATTTTAACACTTTCCACTTACGAATCATTCTTGAAGTCGTAGGCGGACTCACAATGTCCGGTAAAAACAGCCATGTCTTTAGTTGCTTGTCCCATTCTGCCCATGGATATTCTGGAGACAGCCAACAACAACAGCAAAAATACCATCTAGATCCTTGCTTGATAATAATCTTAATAATCTACAGCTTTCATCTACTTACCCCAGCATAGAAAAGGCGGAAGCCCAACACAGGAGAGGTATTGAATGGGAAGTAAGACGGCGATGAACAATATAAAAGGCACCCACATTTTTGTTAATCTCTGTCTTTTCGAGAAGAACATAGGAACCAGCCATAATGAGTACAGGACGGAGAATAGGTCCAAACGAGTACCAATCACCGCTACCATTGTTATTAAAGTCACCTGAAAAACAACAAGAGAATCAAGTCGCCGTAAATAATAATAGAAATGACCTTGCCACCTCAATTTTCCCTCACCTCAGCCCCAAACTTATAAAATCCATAATTGAGTAGAAATTTAAAACATGGAAACAATCCTTTATCAGCATCTGAGCGTTGTACATCATAGAAAAGGATGCCCAAGATTGGCTCAGTGGATCTTGACATGTAACGCTGGTAACTTTGTCTTATCTGAATCACTGCTTGAATAGTTAGCACTAAAATCATACCTACGAAAAGAAAAAGAAATCACAAGCATCACCAACAGCTCCATATTCCAAAATATTGTTCAAAGTTGCACTAATTCAAAGTTTTTGCATTAATGAAAAATTCCTCTGCATTGTTCAAAATCATTATGAAAAGGAACATACCTATGTATCCTTTCAACAAATCCGGCAAACTTTCCCTCCCGGGTGTGTTAGGATCAATTTTATATAGTCCCAGCCATTCAGCATCATTTCTAGTGTCATTTTTACCATCAATTGTGCAATTGGATTCCCAATAATTATGATTGATGTAATCAATTTGATAGATCATCTTAGTAAGGAGCAAGGAAGATATAAAAATTGAACACATATGAACAACAAGACGTTGGGGTGTTGATTTGAGAACAACGGCAACAATCGTCCCAAGGAATAGAGCAAAATGTAGAGCACATTTCTACAGCGAATAATAGAAAGTTAATAAAAAATTAATCTTCATACAAGCATCCATACAAGTCCTCAAAGGATATACCCACAAACTTACATCATTAACCACTAACATCACAGAGGAGAAGAGAACTATTTTCATGATATGAATTTCCAGGAATCTCCAGCCAATCTCCGAGGCGATTAAATATATCGACGTGACTTTAGTAATAAGTAAGGACCCATAGTAATGGATATTCCGTATGATATTCTTAAGTGTAAAGTCATCAATGAGGGACTGTGGTTCATCCTCAGTCGACACAGTCGGACTGATTTCACGTCTGCGCTCGTTTCTATAAAGTCGCATCAAAACCACATTATTTCTTCCATCATCATCTTCATCAGTCAAGGTGACAGTACCTCCGTGACATTTCCGACAGTTTTAAAAAATCTTTATGGAAGTAATGAAGTTGCACAACGGTGATGATGACAAAGAAAGTCGGTGTGAGCAGTCGCACAAATAACGAGCCTGTATCATACGACTCCAACCCAATGTCCTTTTGTCTGTAAAAAATACAATCCGTTTCAAAAAGTCAACGTCATACATTCTTCATAGTTCCTTGTCCCCTCTCCCCCATTCACTTACAATTGCTCCGGAATTCCTGTGTAATTTGTCAAATATCCCGGAATGTTTTTGAACTGATACGTGTAGATGAGGACTAGAATAAGCATCGAGTACAGGATGACAGTCAGCCAGAACCCGTACATCATTTTTCGCCATGCGCCGTACGACAACTGAAATCATAAATCAGCAATTTAAACTGCAATGGGGAACAATAAGTAACAATATAGCTCAACAGAGTCCATGACACTCATTTTTGACACCAAGGACCTTCCTTTCTCCATAAAAAAAACTTACTTGAAAGGTGAGGACAAATATTAGAAAGAGTGCCATGTAAACAATCCGGTAGAGGACGACTTTGTCCCCACCAAGTCCAATAACAAAGAGCATGATGGCCACCACCCATATCCAGAACTTGGTCATTATCTCCTTGACGAAATTCCCTATCTTGACAAACATCCCGGGCCGAGCCATGCTTTCATCATTACTATGTCTCACTTCTGCTGCTGAGAAGAGAAAGAGAAAACCACAAAAACCCATTTAATATTCCACTCATTTCAACTGTGGTAACGGTAAGGTAATTCCCCTCCGTCCTCCCCACATAAGACAGGAGCGTCGACAGTAGACACTAACCTGATACGGCTCCATCACCGCTGGTCGTTGTGCTCACAGTAATGATACGGAACGACTCTTGGGCTGCGTCCTCCAAACTTGTCTCCCTCTCCTTTCTCTCCACAACAAACTGACGTAAGGTTATCCAAAACATCATCGTATACAAACTCTGTGTGTGGGCGTGTGTATTCAAACCAGAACATTTACTTTTCATCCCTTTACTCTCTCAAAACAAATTTTATATTATTATTATATACCTTCACAAGAATATCCACACAAGCAGAGTGAGGCTTTTTCTGGAGCCCAATCTCCGTTAAATCTAACCCATTCACCTCCGCCGGAAGTTCATCATCCGTCAAGTTCAAACTATAAATGTACTGGGCTAGGAGGAGGAGTTCGGCATAGATGACCAGTCCCGGTGAGGACACCAGCATGGCTTTCCTTTGATTAGGAAACATCCACAGTATACAGGCCCAGAGTAAAAGTACAAACGTCAGCCAACTGTGATAAGTGATACTCCACGCCTGTCAAAAAAAAGGGAAGAAGAAAGAAAGTTAAACCACGCCTTCCCCTAAGGGACATGAAACTCTTACCATCATGATAATGTTCGTGGCTACATAAGAAGACTTGGCAAATATATCAAAGAGGCTGCTAAGGCCTGCTAATAGTAGCGTGTAGCCTTCATATTCATACAGGTCGTGGACTTCCACTACAAAATTAAACCCTTTTTATACAAACGGCCACCCTTGTCACAATTATTGCAAAACATTTTCAATTACAATCAATAGAAAAATGAGAACGAAACTTTCAAGTTTTTTTTACAACTTTCTTCACTCACTGGGAGACTGTGGCATGGACAACGGCTGTCCACAAGATTCCCTGGAAGTTATCGAATGACCCCGACTAGGCACTATTGTTGTATTATCCAAAGATGAAACCTGAGCTCCAGATCCGCCCTCTCCTGAGAAACTTCTACCCGTCGAATTGTATCGACTTCGGGGCGGGGCAAATGTCATCAACTATAGAGCATAACATTGATGAGAATTTTTTCCAAATCAAGAGTCCAGCACATGGAAGAGGGATGAGGAAATACCCCTGACATGAGCCAAGCCTTATCACATACACACGCACACACAAAAGGCTCCATATATAATGATCCCGCAGTGTTGTCACAAAGTCAAGCCACAAAAGCTCTGCAAAATATTATCTTTTAGCACAACGCTACACACACATCAGCTTTCTTTTTAAACACTCAACCGGCACGAAAGAATAATACACTCACAAGACACATTATCAGTGCACACGTTTAACAGCTAAAACAACACAGTGTAGCACACACATTTGTAGCAACATTCCCTCATATAGCCATACAGTGAACGGAACACGTGCCATTGCAGCTAAAATCCCAGTTATTTGAATATTGATGAGGCCCTATAAAGCTTCATCATTTATCGTATGATGATGATGACGTTGTTGAATTGTCTCCGTTTCAAGGGTGCCTATCACAGCATGTAATAATAATTACATTTTTTTCCACATAATTAGGCCACTGAAAGCAGACAAAGCCCTCCCGCTTTTCATGCTCCAATAAATAAGGACAGAGAGCAACAAAGTATAATATAAATGGCAAAATAAAAATTATTACTGGCGTCGTCTCACTGTCTACAGAGTGTCGCCTGCGTGTCCTGAACAGGGACTTTCCCCCATTTGCAGGGAAAAAGCGCCTTGGTAGAACCTAATATCATTTCAAATAGCAAATCAACACATGCACAAAGCATTACTATACAAAATATCGCGACTAAAAACAACAGAGAGCTGAGATATTCAACTTATGCTCTTCACCAATTCTTATTTAAAATGCTCTTCACGAAATTCTAATTTGAAATGCTCTTCACAAATTCTATAACATTCTTCACAACATCTCTTCCCCCTTTACAAAGACCTGCAACATCCACCGGGGCCAGTTTCCCGCATACACCTAACACACTCCGCAATCATAAATAAATACAAATACAAACTGGACTTGCACAGTGCCCACCTGTGGGACCCGCAGCGCTTTATTTTTTGGTGACCGAAAGTCGGTCATTAAACCCATCACTGCACACTCTGCCACTCCTTTTACGGGTGGAATTAATGGAAGAAACCATGCGGTATGAGAAAGAGCAAAAGAAGGAAAATGGAAGAGGAGAAGGACTCGTTGGAACATAAAGGTCAACTGGGATCGATGGGAACAATCTTCTTGACAGGGATGGGCTCAACGACGACTAAATTTACCTACTCAAAATATCATGATGATCCCCTTCCTCCCACGCCTCATCCGAATTCTCGACATTCAAAATCTTTTAAAGTTCAAATGCTACACACATCAATAGCAGTGGCTCGTAGCGTACAAATTAATGACAATTGTGCATGAATTCTATATTGGTGATTGGGTGCGAGAGTGAGACCTCTGGTCTTATAAACTAAAAAATTGTGCTGGCTGTATAAAAAAAAATAAAAAATAAAACAGTAGCTTAAACAAATGCTGCTGTAGCTTATTGCTGCCTTGTGCGATTTGTGTGTCAAGTGAACGAGGAGAAAATAAATGAAATCAGACTTTACTCGACGGGATGATTTCCCGTGCCAACGCACAGTCTGACGGCGGATGAGTCGTGCATTTCGCGACTCTTGTCTCACGCCAGGTTGAACTCTACCCAAATGAGTGGATCCTCTCTCTATAATACTGTATTTATCCTATCATCATAAAAACCAATTAGCACACTGTCCAATTTCCAAATGCAGCATCGGCCCTCCTCATCTTATTTTACACACCCGCACGCACCGGGCCTTGCCTACATACTGCAATAATCCTGTCATGCAGACAGTTAGGTAAACCATGAGAGTAAAAAAACTAATGAGACACTTCCCCTACAAAAAAATATCCGGGAACATCAGTTCCATTTCTCATTATCCTCCAGCCAAAAAAGTCGTGACACAAAGTCAACACACTGACAAAAGGAACTTCCGCCCGTCACTCATGACTTTTTCTAAATTACAATGCAAACAACTTTCACCACCATCAAATCCAACCCCTGTAGTAGTAGTAGTAGTCACCATAATATCCACGTCAACAATTAAGTTACTGACACAGTCAAGCTTCCTTTCCGGGTTATATGGCTAGCTACATAGTTGTTATCAAGAGAAACAACATTCATGGTGTACCGCAAAAAAATCCATCCCACATTACTTTCCCTGCTGCTAGTAAGGCAAACATACAGAGCAGGGATTTCTCCAAACGAAAACATTATGTCACTATCCCCAGTTGAGTTAATAGTACAGACGACATTAGACTGTAAATATTTTTACGCAATTTTTTTTTAGAAGTATAGTCTACAATACTCTGACAATAAAAAAAACATTCAAAAATTATTGCTCACACCACCAACAATAATGGGGTTAATGCATGAGAAAACACATCTGGCTAGTAACCCGTTGAAAAATACGTACTGAAAAATAATTCTCACTCTAAATCTTGTTGTCATTTCTCTCACCTCCGGCGTCAACAAAGTTTTGGCTTCATAAATCAAAAGATGGCACAAAAACAGCAGAGCAAATGGCTGAACATAAGAGACCCAATCCAAGTTCCCATTGAATACTGCATTTCGTGGGTCCGTGGAGCAGTCCGTTGATATTAGCTGAACGAAGCCGAATAATCTGTGGAGCAGAAGGGTAAGAAGAAAGAAACCAAACCAATCATTGTACAGGCAGATGATGTCGGGTATCGCAGCACATGCAAATTTAGAGTGGCAACCTATTATACGAGCCCAAAAGACATAAAAGATTGCCCACCTTGCCGGTAGAGACTGAGGATCTATGTACTCCTGAGCCCACTGGAGTTGGTAGAGAAAGAGACAGGTGATATGAGTGGCAACAAAGATGGCAAGCGCAGTGAAAATACGAGCAAAAACCTTGCTCCGTATATTCCGTGATAGTGCCCACCATGTGGCACCTCCAAGAAAGACAAGATAGTAGACTCCATTCGGAATGGATGGTTGAAGCGATGAGGTTAGACAGAGGAAGGCCAGCGTGACATAAGCTCCTACAGAGTGCAAGATTTTATTCCATGTGTTCGGTCCCGATGAACTTGGGTCCACTGCAGGGGAGGATGTGGAGGGTGAGGCCACCAAAGGGCTCGGCTCCGTGAGGAAATTTGAGATCGACAAATAGCAAATGATTGTCCCTATTAAAGCTACAGCATCTGGACCAAGCCATCGTATAACCTCTGTCCAGTCCAGAGCACTCAATTTTACCAGGCCCAAATGCCGCAAAATTTTCTCTTCAATTTGGCCTGCAAAAAAAGGTTTGACAAAATTGTTACCATCTAATTACCAGTAATCAAATTTGACATAAGCAATGAGCGGCGCAATATTATTTACTGTCTTACACCATCCGTCAAACTTACAATTAGTCAAGAAGCTGCCATAAGGAGGCATCAGCAGTAGAACAACCTGAAAGATACATTGTGCTGTCACTGTGAGAAGGCTGATAAATAAGGCTATCCTCAAATAGCGCCCGGCATGTCCACCTGAAAAACATGAATCACAATACTTGCATTCCCATTCAATCTTCATTATCGCCAGCTCACGTGCTCCCTCATTATCAATAATTCAAACTGTTTACTGTCAATGACTTGTTATTATTGATAACTCAAATGAGTCATTTTAGTACAGAAACTTCCCGAGTTTTTTCTCAGCAGTGGTACATTTTGCAAATGAGCAAATCAATTCCAATTCAAATCAATGGCATTCTTACCTTTGAAGTTTTGTGTGGTTGGCACAGGCACCAAAGGAAGATACAATATTAAAAGCAGATACACAAAGGATAGCCCGCATGGTCGGAATACAATACCTGCAAGTTCAATAGACAGCATGTGAAAAAAAACGAGCATCACTCATCTAATACAACATCCGCTTTCCAGCCCTTTCTTATTTCATTTCTTCCGGACTCGAATCACTTCGTGGACATTGCCCAGTTGAATGAGAAAGTAAAAGCAATTGAACCTCGTTCACATTCCTTTTCCATTGGCCACTACATCAAATATGCAAATAAATATGAATATTGCCAAAGTAACCGGCCGACCGGCGCCATAATGCATCATGACAATCTTTCCTAAATCCATGAGTATGAATATAAAATAAACCAATCATCAAAGGTGGGGACGGGACGGGACTGGGTGTTTTGGAGACATAGAATTTCATTGTAATCAAGGGAGCATAGACAAGCATGGGAGAGGACGGGAGGGCGATACGGAAACTAAATGGAAAGGCCTTTCATCTACGGTGTCTGATGCCGCCCGAGCTCTCATCAACATTAGTCAGTCGATCCTTATCAACCCCACTGACCCCAATTTCCCTCTGGAACCTAAAATATCCCAATTTTTAGTATCAGACAGAGAGAATGACCACTGCTGTACTGTATAGCACGTTGTTGGAAAATAATCTGGACCATTGTAGACTCCTCCAGCAAGCACGCACCTCCATAGCATTATTTTAGCATGAGGAGGAGGTGCAATTTCTACCAGCGGTTCCAACTGGCTGGAGTTTGGACAGAAATTCCAAACCAAAGCAGATACAGAGGTATAAAAGGGGGAGAAAGGAGGTCAAAAGGCTAGATCATCAACGCATTCTTTAGAAAATCATGATGCTGCTAAAGCTAAGCTAATTTTACGATGCGTCATATGTAAATTCCCATTACGCATCCACTATGCTGGAACGTTTTTCCACCGAGTCGGTCGGTCCATTCAAGTGCGTAGGAGCATTTCCTTATATATGTTCAACTAATTAAAATATGAATGACATAATGGACGGATCTGAAAACTTACTCCATGCTGAAACCAAGTCTTCCAGTTGAAGAGGATTTTATTTTACAAAAAAAATTCCCTGCTCCACATCTAAAGATTCGACTGATTTCACCACCATGATGATTCCTATCTGTGTCGAGGTGTATAGTAGCAAGACGGGTAGTAAAACGGGGGGAAAGATAGGAGAAAGTCTGAATAAAAAATGCGTAGGGCTTATTGCTACCACTGACAGAATAGATACTGTACTCGCGTGACAGGCAAAGGTTACCTTCTTCCTTCAACTTTTTTCTCCATGACTCATATTCAGTCTAATAGGGCAAACTATATAATGTGTCATCACTTCATAAGAGTGCCATAAGGGGAATATTTTTCCGCCTAGACCCGTATCATCATCATCATCATCTCATCCACAAGCATACTATACTACTAGCTGCCGCAAAATAATGGAAAGAGCAGTCACCATCGATTTGTTTACTCTATCCTACCACCATACTCTCATCTGGCTATTAAACATTGGATGGAGGAGAACAAGCTATGGAAGCTAAAGGGCTCCATTTGTCCACACACACATACACACATATTACACCACCGCTTCTTTTTATGCTTTAACATGATCATAATTAGGAAGAAAAGCCACCAACCGCCTGCAAGCAGCTTGCTTCCTGCGATCGAGTTGTCTATTTTTACAACCCACATGCTCTCCCAACGCCTGCCTTTCAGCTTCCAAAGAAGCAAAAGCCATTGTCAAGATACTGTATGCTGATGTAATGTAATGCTGATCCAGCTGAGCTAAAATTTTCAACACCCTCAATATATCGCTGGCTGTTGTGTTCTGTCTGTTCGAAACAGAATAGGGATAGAGTTACAGGGTTAGTTCATTATTTCCTTTCAAAGCTCCTTGTTTCCATCCCTGTGAGACTCCTCAATAATGACTCACTCAAGATCTGATTCTGGTCACTTTCCATATAGGATCACATGAACTGTGCCACTAAATAGGTAAACACAGCTGTGGATTTATTACGAAAGAACTCTAAATCGACAGCTAATCGGAGCCAGAATGCATCATGGATCCCGTACGACATGTGATTGCACAAGAGATTTTGACGAAGGACGTGTCTATTTGTCAGCAGTTGTTTGTATTAACTGTCAAACGTTCCAAATCCATGTAGGGATTTTTGCATTAGATATGATGATGAATGCCTTATTATAATAATGTGCTTGAACGCTTACATGCTGTAAGGATCACAGGGAAGACAAGCCGGAGGAATAGGGCGGCTAGAAAATTATTTGACGTGGTCATCTCTTGAAAGTTCCCTGGAACAAGTTGGGACTTGTGTCTTGCTTCTTCGTCTTCTTCTTCTCATGAATCCAGGAAACGACAAGGACGAACTTGTGCGGAAACTTCATGTGCTCGTCCTCAAATATTGACTTTTGACCAGCACTACTGATGACTTGAAAAAGGGAATGGGATGCATCCAAGTAATCACCATTACAGAATGTTCACTCACGGCAAGCCCTCCAATGTTCCAACTTTTCTTGGGTCAGTAAATATATATGTGAAGAAGAGTCATCAAAAGATCTGTCATCAAAGAATAAATGACAATCACTTCTTCCAGTCTGCACTGTCGAGGACAATTTTTTTTTCTA
>JAQIWI010001505.1:0-16067 GCA_034698825.1 Deuterosminthurus bicinctus | reverse complement strand
CAGAGCAAAACGAAGATGAAATCTTGGAGCTATACCACCTGGCTACGTCGGATAGTTACCTCTTTAATACCTTAGCAATTATTTTTAAATTAACGACTGTGGCATCACTTGATGTGCTATCGACCTTTGTCCATGCTCTCTCCTTTATGTCATTATCATAGTATGCAAATGCTAGTATGCTAAGTCCTACTGTAAGGCTGCAGAGGCTAATAATACTAATGTCAACTGTTTGTTGGTGAATAGAGCCCGTGAAGTGAACAACTATTAAATCAGATCGTGTTTACCCACACTATTCCCACAATCACGGCTTTATTACACAATATCCATCAACCATTCTGGCTCTTGTCATCTCTGTGTCAGTCTTACTCACATTATCCACACATCGCATCTGTCTCATCACTTCGTGCGCAAGCATCTTGAGCGAGCACACTTGACCCAACCACGGGTCGTCACACGACACTAACTTGAGGGTAAAAGGCATAACTGCTGAGGATATCAAGGTCAATGGAAGTGAATTGAAGCTTGTCGGATTATAGATTCCCATAGATTCCCATTAAATTCCCATGATTTCCATTGATTCCCGGGAAATTGCGGGAAATTCCCGACCTGTTTTAGATTCCCGGCAATCGTGCAACACTACTGGACCTGGAATAAGCAAGATTAAATTGCAACATTATTGTTCTTGTTATTGACAACATTGACAAGAAAAGTTGCTGTCAATTCAATTGTGTCACTCACAGTGGGCAGCATGCAGAAAATAAGGAGAGCAATTGACACCGTAGTAGACTTCATTATGAACTCAGCAGCAATTGACTTGGAATTTTTCGTGTAAAAATGCAACCTCCTCGGCTTGAGAACAAAGACAAACTAGCCGACAAGTGCCGTTCTTGTTCATTTTTCAGTACCATTTCATTCTTCATTGGATTAATTTACAAAAATACTCATTTCCCTACAGATAAAGTCACTGTGTCGATTGTATCCGTGCCTGTTTGGCCTTTGGCATTCTGTAATCTTAAATATAGATGACTATTAGCTCCAGCTCATCCTCCAGCAGTCCAGCATATTGCCCACTCCATGCAATCTGTGTGTGAATAGCCTGCAGACAGAACTTTATTTTGTTGAACATGTAAAGGAAAGTTAGGTGGAAATATTGATCTGTTGTATGTACGTACCTGTGTGCGAGCTGATATTATGAAGGGAATCATTATAATATGACAACTGACGCACTGAGTAATGTTTCCAGCCGTCTTATCAAGAAATGTGAGTCCACTCACCTGGCACGGGAAACTTAGCTACTCATCGTAAATGGTAAAAATTGCTTTAACGCCACTTGAAATTTAATTCAATTCCCAGCTATCCCAATACGGAGGCGACTTCAGGCTGCAACGTAATCATGACCCAATTTTCAAGTAAAGGAGTCGGCATAACACTCATAGAACCTCATTGAAATGATCTTTTTGGACTAAAATTATGGCCGACGCGTTCAGTCTGAGTAGTGATGGATGCAATCAGGGGCGGATTTTGCCGAAAGTTTCGGGGAGTGTCAATAAAGAAAATTTTTGCTACAATTTTTTATTTTGTGCATTTAACTAGATGCTTTCTACAGACATGTCTCTGACCCCTAATCTACGCGGCTTTGCCATCGCAAGTTGATCTATAATGGTCATCTTGTCAATAGACATACTCTTGTGAATTTTCAACAGAGCTACGCCATTTAATCGAAGTTTTTGAGCTACTTGATGCTTTTAGTCTGTTCCTGACTGAGAAAATTATCTCAACTGAACATGTCGTAGCTGGCACTGCTATGAATTTTTGCAGCAACTGTTAATATTGGGCGTGAGATTATGTGCCTCTATCCAAGGCTGACAATGGTAGATTCTAAGAAAAATGTTAGAACAGCCAATTGCCAATTCAGCTCGAAGATCTTCAAACGATAATAAAAAGGTCATTTTGGTAGAATTTAGCGCCAACGAAAATATCTTCACCGAAGTCTAGGTGGAATAAGACCCTATAGTCCTATAGTCAAAAAAGCCTCCCTCGCTCTTGCCGAGAATCACAGACTCAGATTATGTTCGTCATGATCCAGGAGTTTCAAAAATACTGGATCGAGATGGTGCTCCTTTGGGGAGCTCGATTGGTTCTGATAACAAAAACTTTGACGCTTCGACACACGAGTCACAGCCAAAGTGCCCATCAGTTTCATGGGCGAGCTTGCAGTACTTCTCGTAGATAACTTTTAATTCTGCGTTTGCGTTTTTTTGACCTGCTCGAGTGATTTAATTATTGTTATTTGAACATGTTCTCCAGCCTTGCCCCAATCCATAACTGCCAACTACAGAGAAACGCTGAGATTTTTTGTAAATGTCATAACATAACAGAATGTCTCCAAGGTTTGAATGAACTCTGTACGTTACAATGCGGGTTCATAAGCAAATGAAATGGAACGATTTTGGGCTTTACATGTCCGCTAGATTTCTTCCAACGCAACGTTTGTAGAATTTTTTCATAGAGCAAGTGAAAAGTTAAAAGCGATTTATGGTGCTCTACTCTTCGAGTTGGGCGAAATGGGCGAATTATCTTCTTTTAATTCATATAAGCAATTCGTTGCGGGGAAAAAGAACTTGATGCAGACACTGTGGCCGCAGTCCCAACAGTATTTCTAACTAAGGTAATATCACTGGCTTTTGAAACTGACAAGTTCAAGTCAAGAAAATGACTCAAAGAGTTAAAAGAGCTTAACCCGCGGCAGTAGGCTAAATCCAAACCGATTTCATCTAAGAATGTGCATAAGGCGACTTTCCTTCCCTCTCACGTTGTATCTGCTACCGCTGAAATTCCAATGAAGTCATCGCGGCGACAACAAGTTTCTGTATCAAGTTAAATAGGAATTTAATAGACAAGCAAAATATGAGTTAAGTGAGATAACAGAGTTTGGTTTGCTTCAAACCGCTTGTTTTTTCAATCCTGGAAAGCCAGCAGATTTTGCAGCCATGAACATTGCACGACGTTACGTTTGATGCTTCAGGAGCATGGATAAAATAATTAAGTTGGGGCTGAAATGCTTAAGGCTTTGACAGAAGAATGTAATCTTGGCTGACAACTTTCGTTAGTAAATTTTAACTGAAAGATTGTAAAAAATACTCAAAATGACATTTTATCTAGTGCTTGCTAAATGTATTCGGGGGGTGCCAGTGCCACAGTGGCACACCCCCAAAATCCGCCCCTGGATGCAATCTTAGTCTCTGGAGTCTCTGGAGGAACGCATCTAATCAGATTTGTCCCTCCCCTCTCTGAATCTCTACAAAATTCGTTCCGTACAGCTCGATGTGATATTGAACTCCTGATGTTCTGGGGTTAATGACAGTGGGATTCTTCCCATTTTTACTTATGGATTGAACTCGTTTCTCTAACATCTCGCTAAAGTAGATCCTGTCAGCATGAGTTGCAATGCCAGACAGAAAATCTAGGATTTTTTCGTTCAAATCCGAGCTTTCAATTAGCCCTTTTATTTCATCCAGTATTCTCATAAAGTAAAGTCTACTCTCGTCCTCGTCTACATAAACCCGCCTGAATACTTTAGCAAAAATTATTGTGGCGTTGGTCCCGTCCATGTTGGCCCTCAATAAAGAAGTGAGGCTCAAAAGCTAAGATTATTAGGTATTCAAATAATTTACAGACGAAAATTGGAATCGAGGCTTTACACTGGATAGATCATCGAAACCGAGCATCGAGTGCCAGCTCAGATTTGATTGGAAGGGAACACAGAGCGCTCTAATAGTACCACAGTTTGTGTCTGCCATTGTCATTCATGACGACGTGGTCTACATTTACGAACGTAAGCCATGGTCCTCTCCAGCCGGAGTTGCACTTGCGAGGCAACGCTAGTACCGACAGCAAAGTAATTTGCGGCCAATAGGTGGCATACAGTGGGTCAATGTTCTTGTTTAAATGCGCTAAGTGGCGTTGAAACACACCACAACATTGGCATGTAAATACTGCCTCCTGAAGGAAGTCATGGGGATTGAATAACTGGCTGTTAAGTAACACCGTTACGTGCATACAATATGAAGCAAATATTTCATTGCAACTCAACTGGAGGAAATTGAATGATCATTGACAATTATTTTTGAAACTGCAAAGAACTCATGGGTCTGCGCCTCAGTCTTGTGTTCTTGATTTCTTTATGGATTGGAAAAGCCAAGAGGGAACCATCAATGGTTCTCTGCGGATATTTGCCACAGTACTTTTTTCTGAAGTATCCAGGCGGCTTGATGTAGACGAAGATGAGAACAGACTTTATGAGAACACTAGATGAGATTGAATGACTAATTGAAAGCTCGGATTTGAATGGAAAGAATCGTAGAATGCTTCTGACAATTGATTGTGGTCTGTGTGGCATTGCAACTCATGCTGACTTTGTCTACTTTAGCGAGATTATAGGGAAAAGGGTTCAATCCGTAAGTCAAGACAGGAAGAATCTTATTGTTTTCAACCCCAGAACATCAGGAGTTCAATATCACATCGCGCTGCAGTTTTTGAAATTTTGATTCTCTGTTGAGATCACATTTAAAATCATAGAAAAAGTTTCCAAACTCTCAGCTTTCGGCTAATGTGCTCCACAAGTCCATTTTATCAGTATTTTAGGAGCTACAATTTATGCGTCCAAAGTTTGAAACTGGCCTGAAAAAGCACATCCCCATAAGGCTCATGGTAAAACCGAACATATTTTCTTTGATCTCGAATATCTTAACGAATTGCTGATCGGTTTTAATGTATCGGTTATACCTTATACCACCAAACAACCGCAAGACTCAAGTTTTAGAATCGGCATACAAAATTGATGTAGCTCTACAAAGTCAGAAGTTATTCACAAAACAATTTGTATGTTAACTTTCCGCAACCTGCACATTAGTACATGGACGAATCAGAGCGAAAACTAATTGTTCGAAGGTGTACGAAGACTTTTATTTAGATCTGTAATCGGCATCGAGGTCCAACAGTACCTTGAATCAGCCATCCATGGCTCAGATTAGCACTTTATTAGGATTAAAGTACCCCCCGTAGTTGTCCACACTCTCCTACTTTTAGTCTTTTGTGGATGGATTATTACAGAAACGTATGATTATTTCCAATTATTTACTGGTGTATTTCAAGAATGGAAAACATCTGAATTGTACTGTATCGATTAAATGTCAAAAATACAAATCAATGCTCGTGAATTCAACAGCACTAAACTCAACATTTCGTCCTTCGTGTAAAATCAAACATTATCGCTCTGACTGAATGGCGATAGAGCTGAACCACAATTCTTTGCATAGTATTTCTGGCTGTGATTTTTCACGCTGGAATTCAAAAAAATTTAAATGAATAGAATCGCAAGGAACTTGCTAAGTGATTTAATTGTTTTGTCATGAAATCGTTGACTGCGTCAAATTCCCAAAGCTGCCAACCAATTAGATCCTACGGAGGTTGGGATAATCGTACAACAATTTGAAAAAAAGTCCAATTGATTCATTATTGAGATGTGGCTATGATGAACTCTCATCTAAATAAAAATGGGTACTATGCTAAATGATTATTAAAGCCGCTGTCCCTGGTAAGTATCAATGCCACTTAGTGCATTCGAGCTAATCAAAACTATCAGGTAACGAAGGTGCTTCACAAAGTTTTAAGCCTTCTATTGGGAGCAATTCGGCGGATACGGGACGGAGACGGCATGACGCCCGAACCTGCCATGTGTATGATGAGAGATGTTGTTAGTCCAAATGTTCAATCCAAATCCCTGAAATGCTGGATTTTACACCCTTGGAAATGAAGTATTGAGTATGTGTGTGTGTATAATTAATATTGACGATAATAATCTGATTGAAGACTTCTGAAAAAATTACTGTGGCGTTGGTCCCGTCCATGTTGGTCTTCACTAAAGAAGAGCCGTTTGACCAGAATATTAAACTGAAACCAAAACCGGATTCAGTCGTTGTTAAAATGCATTTAGATAATGAGAAGAATTCAGAACGGGGATATTACCTTTTGGAGTGGTACACAGCTATGTCAAAACTTCCATGCTGATTATTAGTGGCTGTGACAGAACACTTATCGCCGTTACCACCGCACACTTTCAGTTCCACTGACGACCGATTCCCTAAATAAATATTTCCCGTCATCGAGTCAACGGCCAGCGCATGTGATTCCCCTAAAATCTGTTATTTGTATCAACTTACTTTAAATATCCACTATTAAAGAAATTTCACAACTTCAAATGACGGCTGCACTAGCAAACCATGTCTTTCCGCGACCGCACTGCGTTTCTTTTACCATCTATTATTTGGTGGCTCAATATTTTTTTTCAAATGCTTTAAGTGGCGTTGGAACCCACCACATCTGTGGCAATGGCATGTGAATACTGACTCCTTAAGGAAATGATTCCAGTTTGAGTACGCAAAAATCTGAGCATGGAGAACTTGCGCATGAATTTTCACCATCAAGTGTCTTGTTTTCGTACAGCGCCATGTGATATTTACGATTATTCCCGTCTTTACTTACGGATTGAACCCGTTATCCTAACATCTCCCTAAAGGAGACCCTGTGAATCATTTGCTTGTTTTTCTCATCAAGAAGATTACCTCGAGTAAAACGGTATGACGTGCATTTAACTATATTTTACTCAATGTAATATTAGCAGACTTAGCTCCAGCTCATTCTTGACCAGCTAAATCATAATGGAAAATGAAAAGAGCTGTAGCAGCTGCCATTTCACGAACTCATTGGGGTATTTGGGATCCTCGTTTCCTTTAATTAATTTTTAACTTGAATTAAAATTTAATATATTAATTCTGAGTCGAGTTTGGTGATCATAAGAGGAACTCTAAAATTTTGAAAAATCGACTGTGGTTTTTGAAATTTTAGATTCTCACTTGAGATTACTTTTAAATTCACGGAAACATTCTCGAAGCTCTCAGCTTTCGGCTGGTGTGCTCCACCACAAGTCTGTTTTATCAGTACTTTGGGAGCTATAACGTAATTATGCGTCGAAAATTCTAAAACTGGCCTGTAAACGCACATCACTATGAGGTCAAAGTTAAAACCAAATTTTGTTCTTTAAGCTCGAATATCATTCAATTGTTTACCGGTTTTCTTGTGGGTTGAACATCCGAGTCCCAAAGCTACTTAAAAACTGAACGCATGAAGTGGACAATAACACTGAAGGGTGGGCTTGTGCATGTCTTACGCCACACAGCGGTGTGGAGTTTCAACGCCACTTCTTGCAATGAAACAAAAACATAGAATTGAATTGAATAGAATAGAATATTTATTGATGTGTTAGCAGAGAGCCGTAGCTCGCGACATCAAAATTCTTAATTCCAATCATTTTAATTCCATGATCGTGTACGTAACGCTTGCGCTACGTAATTATACAACCGATGAATCTTAACATTATTATCAAACTCCATCAGAGCTTGATATCCTTCCCTATTTTTCAGTTCCCACTGTCTACATTCTGGCAACCAATGTGTACGTAGGTCCTGCATGCACGGGCACCTACATTAAAAGTGATACATATCATCTAGTTCCTGTAGGTTACAGATGGTGCAGTTAGTACCTGGGCTGAACCTATATAACATACCTTTCAATAACAATCTTAAAGAAACTCGCCCATGTAATCTTATTTGAGCAACTATTCTTTGCTTTCCTATTGCTACTTGGTTAGTGAGGTAAATTTGGGGTTCAGCTCATTGTAGGACGAAACTCGTTGCTGCCTGAGGTCACTGTGAAGTCCGTTGTCTTCAAAAACATCTACCGTTGACGTTCGTCCGTCACCAATTTGGTGACTGCGTGGCGTCGTAGTCGTAACGGTTTAAGAAATACAAAATTCGTAGCAGGCACCGAACAGGGACCAAGAGAACGGCACTGATTTCTGTGGCAACTAATGAGCTCGGAATCGTGTGGCCAGTGAGTCTTTTGGCAGCCTGTATGACTCGCCCATTTTTTAAACAAATCATCACTGAATCTCGAGCCATAATTTGTTTTGGGAAAACGGGCCCCTGATTTATGTTGTTCAGCTCGTCCGTCCGCAAAGGCCTGCGAGACAACAAAGAATAATGAACTTTACGATAGCAATTTGCTTTCCCAAATGTGAATATCAAACCCTGTTGACGCTAGACATGCAAAGCCTTTATTTAAATGTCTTCACCTTAAGCCTTGGCCCTCTCGAGTTGGAGCTACACTTGCTAATCAAATACAGTGTTGACAAGCCATTATTGCTTTGTTACTGACTGCCTTCTATACGAACGATTTGGTTTTGTTTAAATGCATCAAGTAGCGTTGAAACTCACCACAGCTGCGCGGCATGAAAACACTGATTCCTTGTTCTTAAGGAAGACATGAGGATTAAATAATCAGCTGCCGTCACGTCCATAGAAATGTGAACCAAATATTTAATTGTAACTTAACTAGAACAAAAGAACAAATTGAATGAACATTATTACAATTAAATAAAGAACTTACTTTTGACGGCGTCCACGCCATCATCTACAAATTAAGTGAAGGACATTAATTATGTACCACATTCAAAATCATGCCATCAAGTTTCCCATTTGAAATGTAAACATCAACTTAAAATTCGCATTAATTGTAAAACACAAAGACATATTTTTATTCACTAGCTACATTTGTTTCAGTCGAGCTAGTCCGTTTAACGAGGTCCAAAACAACGTCTGTATGCTCGAGCCCTCGAGCATATCGTGCCCCACTAGCTGCCATCCTACCCGCTTCTTGTTGTAATGGTCTTGGCTGTCTAAATCGCCCTAGAAAATTCCCAAAAACTCATAAGCTGTAATCCCAGCAGTCGCATGTCACATCCCGACAGCAAACTTTGCCTCGACTATTTCACTCAAAAAAACAAAGCAAAGAATCTACAGAACTTACCTTGAGGGACAGCTCGCTACTGTCGCATTATCTGCCCCGGTGGAATACCAACAGCTTGCTCAGGTCTGACTGGTCTCGGGTGGACAACAGGACCGCGGGATCTGTACGCGTTTGGAAGAATCAGCAGCATGTTACAAAAGCAGGAGAGCAATTGACAGCGTAGTAGACTTCATTATGAACTCAACAATAATTGGCTTGGAATTGCGTGTAAAAATGTAACCACCTCGGTTTGAGAACAAAAGCAAACTGGCCAGCTAGCTCCTTCTTGTTTAATTTTAAGGCTCATTTCATTCTTCACTGGATTAATTTACAAAAATAGCCATTTCTCTACAGGTAAAGTCCTTGTGTTGAATGTAGCCGTGCCTGTATGGGCCTTTGAATTCTGTAATCTTACATATAGAACACTATATTAGCTCCAGCCCATCCTCCAGCAGTTCAGCATATTGTCCACTCCATGCGTTCTGTGTGTGAATAGCCTGCAGACAGAACTTTGTGTTGAACATGCAAAGGAAAGTTAGGAGGAAATGCTGACCTGTTGTTTGGGCGTACCTATGTGCGAGCTGGTGTTATGAAGAGAATTATTATTATTATGGCAACTGACGCACGTATTGATGTTTCCAGCCGTCTTATCAAGACTTGTAAGGGCACCCACCTGGCAGAGGAAACTAAAGCTACTCAACGTAAATAGTAAAATTGCTTTAACGCCACTTGAACTTTAATTCCATTACCGTTTAGCTCGAAGTATTAGCTCAGTAATTCAATGATATGGTCTCGTTGGACTAGCGTTATGGCCGACGCGTTCAGTCCGAGTAGAGTTGGATGCAATCTTATAGTCTCTGGAGTAACGCATCTAATAATCTGTGTCCTTCCCATTTCTGACTCTGTACAAAATTCGCCTGAAGCGCCCATGTCCTTTTATCATTTCTATAATCCGCATAGTTTGAAAAAACATTTTCCGATTATTTGCCATCAAGTTCCTGAGAAGTCTTTCCTCTGAATATGGCCGTCCTCGGTTCTTGCAAATTTTATGTTGCTACTTTATGAAAATCAATTTTACTGTCACTGTCATGGCAATCATTCCAACGAAAGGAAAATACAAAATCTATCGTCTCATATTTCAATAGCTGGACACAACTCTAACCTTTGTGAAATCTGCAAGCTATGTGGCCGCACAATATTTTGCCTCTCAGTGCCACATTGGGGTGATCTTGTTGACGTGCCAGGCCATGGCTGTCTATCTGCAGGAAGTTAGTCTGAAATCATTCAAGACACTACTGGCAGTTGACTTGTCCTTTGCAGCTGTTTGTACTTGAATGTGTTTCTTATGGACCATTGAAGGTCGACAACTCTAGCATATGTCAATTAAAGTTCTAATAGTAATATCGCCGTGGCTATTGCTAGAACATAAGGAGCTATTGTGAAATTAATTGAGGTAATCCTTTGGCTCAAGCATTAGGATTAGGATAAAGCCGATTTTTCAAAATATTGGGGTTCCTGTTAATGTCACCAAACTCGACTTTGAATCAATAAATTAAATTTTAATTAGAGTTGTTTTGTGAATTTCAATAATTTTGGTAGTACTCATACGATACAAAAATCGACGTGGTGAACTTCTTATTAAAGCCACCATCATTGGTAAGCTTTAACGCCACTCACTGCATTGTTGTGTTAACGTCTGCAGTGACGAAGCAATATTGTCGAAGAGTCCAGTCAACCAACTAAGAGTGCACAAGTAGCCCTGGATTAGCTTAAGGGTTCTAATGATTTAATGTATAGCGCTGGCTCTTGCATAAATCTTCGGTTACATTATAATCATAACCATGCCACAAAACTCCATCAATTTTTAACAACTAGCAACATGGAATTGCATAAGAGTTACTTGGCATGTTTAGCACGATAATCCCATTTAAGTTTATTCTCACACGAAACAGGAAATTTCTAGGGAGCAAACGAGGATACTCAACAAGCTCTACCAGGAGGTTTTACATGGATTTTTTTTTTTTTTTGTCTTTAAAGTATATAGGTTACTAAGTACAGGTGATGTGAAATTTTTGAAACATTAAAGTGTATGTGACATGGTCTATACTTAAATTATGGTGATAATATTACAATAGTTAGATATGCGAAACTTCTTTGATTTGTCACTCTATGTGACGCTATAAGTTCTAAGAAAATGGAGCCAGAAGCGTAGCTTGGGAGTTAGTTTATTGTTAGGCTACCTGAGGTAATTCTAAACACCTCTATAATTCCATTTATATTATGAGTAGACGTTTGTATAACTTTGACGCCACTCACAAGTTTCGCGTATATTCAATGGTACAATATAGAAAGTTGAATGTAAACTGAGAACTAATTTATTAACAAATGCTTAGCTTCGATTAGGCCGGCCTGGGTCTTCGAATTCATTACAAACGGCGCTCGTCCCATAGTGTACTTCGACAAAGTGAACTTTGGGGAAAATTGGACCCAAATACAGTCCTTGTAATTATCCATTCGAATTTTCAAGCCGTAAATTCAAACGAAGCCTTTCTAGTTGAGGGCAAGTTAAAGTATCATTCCTATACATAGATTGTGAATCTTGCAGTGAAGTAGTGAGAGCTGTGAGCGTTCCTGAGGTAGTTTTCAACAGATCTTTTGCAATCTTGACAGATTTGAGACCCAGGAAAAGCCTGGGCTCTTATGGCACACGTATGTATTGTTATGGAGTTAAGTAAATGCATATGTGCGAATCGGAGAGAAGCGGAGAGTATAGCCGTGCCCTTATAAGCGGGCCCCTAAACGGGCAGCGTGGCTGAAGAGATACACCAACGTACAATAACTTATAAGCATACAAATCGATCCAGAATTAGATATGTGCAGTGTGTATACTTATTTTCGAAATACGCGACGGAGTTTTCAGAACAATCGATGCTAATGGGAAAATTTAAAACAAACTCATATCAGCACAAGATTTGCAATGATTGACAGCAGGCATTGTAATTATGCTATATAAACGTATTTCAATAAATGAGTATAATAATTTACGCAAAGTCGTATATGATTCGTATGTGTGTTTTTTAAAGGATATATACAGCAGTGCCTTTGGAAATTCGTTCGTGAGGGGAATATCTACCATTATTCAATTTGCAGAAGTTGCAACAGAAAAATGCTCCTATTCTATCAATAATGCAATATGTATACGTATTGTATTAAAACCAACATAGTTATTTATATAGTATGGACCTGAAAAATATATATGAAAAGGAATGAAGCTTTGTAGTTATTTAAAAAAAAATTGTTTTATATTTCAAATTAAAAATCAGTTGTGTAAATTTAATGTATATTGAATTCGTGTCATTTGTATTACATTGATAGTATTGGATAACAATAAAATCACCACATTATCGAGTCAAATAGGATTATCATAATTAGGCAAATGTAATATATTTTTGTATTTGCATCCTGACGTCATTTCCATATCCTTCAACGGCAGTATTGTAGAGGTCGGTGGGTTGAATATCTTCTTCGTCATAGTCTCAGTGTATAGTAGTCATTCGAATTGGGCTGGGGTCCGCTGGGAAGATGAAGCACAAACTGCTGCCTGAGCTTCGGCTGCTCGCAATAGGGACAGAAGTTGATCTAGGAACAATAGCACTATATTAAAAAGAGTTCGTGGGAAGATTTCATACGGAAAAATATTTGCAAAAAATGGATATGTAATAAATGGTTATATATTTTAAGCATATTTATAACTGATATTCAAAGTCATGATTAAAAATTAATGTTATAAAGCATAATTTTTAAAGGAAATACAGAATAATTGATATAAAAAATTGTCTTACTAATCAATTACCATGATGTTTCATTTGGCACTGTTCGAGGGAATTTGGACCATTAGTCGTTAAGGTTGCTTTATATAGAGGCTCCCACAGGTACTTGTTGAGTATTTCTTCAGTAGTTGGTTGTAGAACAACGGCAACAGTTGGCGATTTAGTTGAGGTTGTTTGTTTTCCGGTAGCACGGTTATCCATGATAGTCTGTGTTTTGTTATGAAGAGAATGAAAATGACGACTATAATTGTATAAAAACTGGAAATATATTAAGCGACCGAGTGTCTTGAACGAAAGCGACCGAAGGAATGAATTTTTGGGAACCCTTCGCCCTGCTTTTATAGTCGGAAAAATCTAGGGAACTTGGTAAAATTTAAATACGGATGCGATTCATAATCATTCTACATTTACTTAATTTATGAATAGTACTTTAACGTGTGCTGAGGATAGAATTTGTTATGTAAATTATTTGTGGCATTTTTATTAAATATAAATACGTTGAATATGTGATCCTATAGAGGAGGATTCATTTGAAATATGTTAAAAGTCACAGAGTAGTTTTATTCAGTACCACAGAGGGTATCCATGGATTTGTCGCACTCGGTATTTTTTTTGGACTAGTTGATGATCAAAGATGACTCGGTAACCGGCTCTCGCAACCAATGTTAGATACATTATAATGGGGGCAAATGAATAAAAGTGTCGCTCTCAAAACTTTCGTAACGGTGTTAATAATGGAGAGAGTCACATTTGTCGCTAAGTTGCGAGCATTCGTGCTTCTGTTGTTTGCATAAGAAAATATTGAGATGACTTGAGAAAATTCTCTGTGTTGGGAGAGCAATGGGAACATAGGATAAGGCACGTATATGAAACATTTTTACAGGGCAATTTACATGGTTGGTTTAACCTTGCATCGGACATAATGGGGGCCGATGAATGTCATTGGTTAATTGATTTGCCAGTCTGAACGCTAACATATTTGTCTCATAAAACAGAGCGACCGAATAGATACCATCCGCAAGTCCAGCTCCTCATTTGCATTCAAAATTGACGCTGTTTTTGTACTGGCTAAAGCTAGTGATCCGTGGATTCGCTTTGAATCTACTCTGATGAAACTGGGATATGACATGTAGAAAATCATCACGTCGCCTATGTTTTCTTACGGCAGTTGTTTTGGCTGGTACATACATCTGCCTGAATTGACTCACGGTTTTTTTGAGGAAGTACTGTTTTTAGGCAAGTAAAATTGTTATACTTCTGAGAAACCCTTTACATGCAGGCGTGTTATTTTCATAAATGTATCCAATAGAACTATATGTAAAAGATTAGGAAACGGATGAATGCGTCATACGTAAATTTTTTTAAATAAAAAGGAATTACTGCTATTTGAATTTTAAGTGGTGTTTATTTTATTGCAAAGTATAAACTCGTCACGGCATATTTAATAATGTACTAGCACGTGAACCAATCATGATAATTGTAATTGTTGTGATAAAGTGAAGGGACATTAAAAATAAAGATGGAGACGTAAGAGACATCTTACGTGAACTCAGCAAGTCCGTTCAACACAAGAAGTTACATATTTGTAGTTGTCCATTTAAGTCGCTGGCATAAATATTGGCAAATGAGCCGTTGCGTGCGTGCGTGCAGTTTATAATGTTGGCAATAGTCTGAATATTTTCTATTTCTTAGTCGTCTTTTTATATTAACTTTGGACCTATTTTTATTATTAAATCAAAACTTTTACATCTGTGACCACTGTACTTTACAAGCTAGTAATGGAGCGTATAGAAATACGGTATCCGGTTAAGGCTGATCCATTTGTCGCAGTCTTGAAATACCGGGAAGATCGCTCGCACAAGAATGTGTCGGAATTACCGTTCATGAAGTAAGTATGGCTAAGGGGAGAATTTGTTGGATGGCTCTTAATATCTTACTTGGATGTTTTTTAATAAATTGCGATACTATTATTCACAGGGGTCTAGTCAGCGATGTGAAGGCGTCCAACTTGTGCAGCATTATAAATTCTTTAGACAAAGAAGTTCCCTTGGATGATCTTTTGATTCTGTTGGACAATTATAATGATGCCAATTGTAATTACCATCAATTGATTCAAACGGTATGTCAGTTTTTTAACGAATATGATATACAGGTTTATTGTAGTATTTGTACATGTAAAAATATGATTTCAGATGGTAAAGAAAGAGGCGGAGTCGTATGCTTTTGGTGCTGAATATGTGATCACAATGCACAAGAATGAAGTTGTGTGGGGGATCGATGACTTTGCCGCCGTCATACGTTTATTCTGCAACCTTGGATTGTATGAATCTGCAGGAAGGATTATTAAAGTTGGGTGAATAAGTTATCTCTAGATGTCTGCCGTAGTTGCGAGTAAGTATATATGAATATAATTTATATATGAATATCATTTATGTAAACAAATTCATATACTAATACATACGTATAATTTTATTGCAGTCGGTACGATTTTACGGAGCCTCTGCTGTACGCTTTTGAAGACACTGTGACGAATGTTGGAATATGCAAGGAGGATCCGATGTATTATTCGTCTCCTGGAACTACTGAAAGTGAAGAAGAAATGATGGACACGAATGATTCCTCTGTACAAAGCGACATATTAAATCTATTGGACGAACAATGTGCGAAATATTCGGATGCTCCGGCAGACTTGTTTGGTGGAAAACATATTATACTGTTTGGTGATCCAATGCAATTACCTGCTATAACGGATTCAATCTTTTGTAATCCAAAAATCAGAAAATTTAATGTAGCCATTTTAAAAGAAGTTGTAAGACAAAAGGATGTTGAATTCAGTGGATTACTGAACAGAATGAGACTAGGTATAAATAATAAGAAAGATTTCGAGCTTCTACGCCAAAAAATTGTAACAGAAAAGTTTGTCATTGACAACAAATCAGAAGGAGTTGTAATATGTGGTATGAGAGACGAAGTTCAGTATTGGAATGATAAGTTACTACAAAATGTTCCAGGTAAAACGTATACTTTCTATGCTAAGGATCGAACGGTTCGAAATAAGCCTATTAACAAATACGATGCAGATAACATTGTACAATTTGCTAATAACCCGCTACCTTATGAACTTAAGCTTAAGATCAATTGTATTGTATACCTTACCAAAAATCTCAATATTATGCTAGGTCAAGTCAATGGTCTAAGGTGTAAAGTGATAAATATTGATGAAAAAGTCCCTTTTGTTACACTTCAGAACATAGATAAGGGTAACACGTTTGCTGTTGGGTTATATGACGAACCTATCAAATGGAAGCCAGGTTACTTGTATCTGCAAACTAT
>JAQIWI010001504.1:0-16073 GCA_034698825.1 Deuterosminthurus bicinctus | reverse complement strand
ATCAAATCCATCGATGCTTTAACCAAAAGTGTAAACGACTTGCAGACAAAAATTGACATGCAAGCATCTGTGCTCAACAATTTCGTGACGAAGGAAGAACTGGAATCAATCTTGTTGAATAATTTGGCAACAAAATCGGACATGCAAATGCAAGAAATTTACTTGAAAAGCTTGGAGACCAAAGCTGAAAGACATGAAAATGCATTGATCAACTTAGAAGATAAACTAGATGCACAGCACGCTTCGCTGATCAATTTAAATACGAAGGACGACGGGCAAGTGGCTTCATTAAGCAAATTAGAGCTGCAGACTGACACGCAGGTGAATGTGCTCAAGAAATTGGATACCGATTTGGGAAACCAAACAAATTTGATGGCCAACTTGGCGACCAAGGCGGAATTTAAAGCAACTTTACTAAACAGCCTGGGGGACAATATCACACAAGGATTCGAATGTTCGCCGAACTCGAGCTATACAAAAAGCGTCGTCGAAGGCATCATCGCTGGTACTAATACTGGCGTTGCAATCATCCCCCTTGGTTCGCGGGAACAGAGACACATTTCCAGCTTCTTTACTCAGGGGGTCGCCTATGACTGGATTACTCGTAAAATCTATTGGATAGAGTTAGATGAGATTAAGAGGGCAAACTTGGATGGCAGCTCAGTGGAGCTGCTTATTTCAGGTAATTCTAGTGTACTCCGTTGGGTTAGTAGCTTTTAGCTGATTTGTTTTTCTGCTACATAAAATCCAGACGCATCTGACCTTTTTGGATTAGCTGTGGATCCAATTACCGGAAACTTCTACTACGGAGAACGTGGGTCAAAGGCGAAAATCAGAGTCTGCAACAGTAATGGAAAGCATTGTGCAGCTATTGTATCTGGAGGTGATACTCTTGGAAAGAACATTTAGGACATTGCTCTGTTTCCTTCAGAAGGGTAAGACAAACATTGCAAAAGCTACAAACCGAATCTAACGAATATGCATAACTTTGGCCGAGTTTTAGATTAATGTTCTGGACCAGCCCAGATGACAAGAGAGCTGTATTTCGAGCCAATATGGATGGTACGAATGCAACTCGGATTATTTCAGAAAATGTCTTGGGTCTTTACCTAGAAGAGGTTTCACAGAGACTTTACTTGGCCAACAGTTACAGAGAAACTGTCACCCACTATGATTTAAGCGGAAACAATCCAAATATCCTGCTTAATAGAACATTCTACCCAGATGACGTTGCATCTGACGGAGAAACTATGTACTTCAGTAATGAGATTGACGGTGTTATCTATTCTGCCACTCGAAATGGAGTAGTTTCTACAATAATCAGTACATCTAGATCTGTGTGGTACATTGATTTGTACGGAAGGGAAAGAGTGCCCTGCCGTCCAAATCCATGCAAAAGCTCCCCTTGTGCAAATGTATGCGTATTGACTCGGACTTCATATACTTGTTTGTAGCATGTATTGAACGCATGTGAGCCAATTCGGTGTGCTCTGTTGCTAAAAAGCTCGAGTTCCAATCAAATTGGTGAAAAATTTGCTTCATACAAGTTAAATTAAAAACAAGAAAATGTCCAGGATAGCGTTGGTTTTAATGCGAAATTAAATTGTTTCTTCTGGCAATAAATTACTTGAATTTATTGTCGATCATTAAATTCAATCTGTGTGAAGGCAGTCCCTAATGCGAGTCGCCTGAGGTTCGTCAAAAGGTTGTAATTCAAAGAGCGAAGACTTGCTTTGGTTGCAGATTACTACTGGCATTTGAATGTAGGAAACTTTGAGAACTCTTGACGCCCATATTAGAACGGGCACACAAGCATTTTTCCAGGTCATTGCATGCATCGCACAAGTGTGTTCAGGCTGAACGCGTAACTGCACGTTCCACCTTTTCCATCTCACCGTGTACTCATCACTCGGCTGATCATGGAGCTCGGCTTGCAGCGAGCCCGGATCTTTTCATTCGAATGCAATTTATGAGAACGTGTTAATTACTAACCATCATCAGGACTGTAGCACATGCTAGTCCACAGCACTGACCGTTGTAAATAAAATCCAGCTTCTGAGAAAGGGATAAAACGTAAAAGTTATAGTCAAAGGAAATATTATTATTGTATTGCGACCGTGCCGTGTAGCTTAATTTTGTAAGCTTGTTAATAAATCTCATTGCAAAAATTGGATTTCAATTTTCGGCATGGAAGTTTCATTCATTTCAAACCGCAGCTGCTGATGGCTGGCCTTTTTTTAAGAGGCATCTTCATGCACAACAACGCAACGGTCTCTGTATTACTTATCATGTTCAAGTTAATTTTATATTGACTTTGACTGTGCTGCTGCTGCCTGTTGGAAGAGAAAACAACATTTCTGAGAGCTTGATTGTTCCGAGCTTATCCAATAATGCTCCCATTCATTCTGTTCATTTTGGACGACGTCAGCAAAAGTCAGCAGCAACAGCAACGCTCAAAGAAACTTTGGACTGTGTAGATGATTTTTGGCTTTAAGTGTCATTTGTCCCAATAATATTAGTCAAGCCATGCATCACCCGGCACAGGCCGAAGTCTACGACGCAATAGGATGACGTCATCTCCCAGCCGTCCCCATTTCCTTTCAACCTTGAGCATGAATCATCACCCGGCACAGACCGAAGCGAACAACGCAATAGGATGACCTTATCCCGGTCCCCGTATTTTTTGTTCGTTTTTGTCGGCCCACTTTCGGTTTTTAATTTATTATCGCTGACTGAGTTTAGATCCAGAACTGACACTTGAACAACACGTATTCCAGGTAAAATGCTTCATGGTATGACTTTCTTATGAATCAAACAACTGCTGTGACCTTCAGCTTGGCGCACAAAATGTGTGATTTCCAGGTGGTTTCTAAAGCCACACCAAGGCTAGAATGAAATAGTCACTAATTACACATTGACAGAATGCTTATTCTAATCACGAATTCGACTTTTGACTATGTATCTATAACAGAAAATATTTTGCATTGGTCTTTTGTTCCTGTGAAGACACTCAAAATCTAATCCATAGCAACTTCGACTGGGGCATTGAAGCCGAGCGACTGCTGCCCTTCGTACGAGCCATCCGATAGAGGAACTCGAAGTCGTCTGGGTAACGACGACTGCGATCAAAACCTCCAAAAATATTTCCATTTATTCCGATCTCTTCAAGAACATTTCAATTTTAATGAGCGGACTTTACATTTATTTTATGTGGTCCTACTATTATGTGAATACCAGAGCAACGTCATGTATGCACCTGAAATTTCAAAATATTTATGGAAATATGTACAAGAAACATTAGATTTAATATGCACATAGGCATTTAGTCCGCTCTTTAGTGCTGATTAGCTAACTAATTACTGAGCGCATAGTTTGACAGGATTGCCGTTATACTTGACCGGCATAACGGCCAGATTTCAATGGTCAGTTTCATCATATTTTTTTTGAGTCACTCACTCCTGTGCTACCGTCATCCACGCTTACGTATTTGTCTCTCGTAATAATTTCTGCCGTATTGCAAGCGTTTTTAATGGATGAGAGACGCCTAAACTTTCAACACACATGAATGATGTGTCAAATTCAAAAGATTTCAAGACGTCAAGAAATACACACTGCAGTGACGAGCATTTTCCTTAAGCACTGAATAAATCAATCAATCACGCTGACGGGCATGAGAATAGTTACGATTCAAAAACTTGCTTTAACTTTCAAGCAATGCCAAGCTATGCATCTTTTTTAATGATTAATGACTGTACGCTTCCTGCTCGTCTGCACACTTCCTTTCTCCATCCGTCAATTATTTAAACGCCAACTGGAATTTCCTACAACTTTTTGTACACATTGTTTCACAATCGCCCTCCATACGAGCACACACATAATAGCAAGAGCCCGACAGTATTTAACTGACTGTAGTCCAGCTCATTCTGACTCTCTCTCTGCACAAGGTTGCAGGAAGAGCCTGGCTCAATTTCCCACACGAAATTAAATTCTGTGTGGGATGTTCAAATGCACAGCAATATAATCAACAAGCTGGGGACAGTTTCTACGCCAGCGATGAGTTCTTTGAAGTAACGGAGGGATCAGTTCAGCAAAGTCTGAAATTGTGTGCCAACATTTTGAGCTGATTATCAAGGAAAGGAGCTCACGGATACGGAGTCCAAAAGATCATTTGAGACAGTCGTGACAAGTCCATTGAACAGGTGAGAGCTTACTATTTTTAAAAGTAATGCAAATTCATGATTACCGAAACAGCATGACAATAATTGACGTCAACCGACGTGAACATCAGAGTTAATGGCCGTGAAAATCCATCAGACTTTCTTCAACAAATGAAATGAAACTAATAAGGACTTATTTTGTACACCATATTTGCTTTGGGCAATCACTTATTTGGATTCTGGTTTTTAGTTGCACTGCCATTTCCAATGTTAGTTGCATTCGGCGTGCAATAATGCAATGCATGGCAGCCCTCATCGCATCGTCCTTGCTGATTTTATAAAATCCATTGCCTAACGGTCGGGTATTCTTCTGTCCAGCACCACCGTCATCATCCACCCGTTACTTTGATGTCTTTGTGATGAAGTCTACATCAAGAATATTGATAAAATAACGTCCAAGCGAGTTTTAATTTTTCACGGATAATGAATATAAAAAAAACCGAAAGCTCTCTTCTACGTGCGAGAGAAGTAGGTACACAGTTTGGGGATTATGTCCGTTCTACACCATAGCTGCTGTACAAAGGAGAAGCGTCAAATAAACTTACCTAGCTCATAAAACTGATAAAAAAAATGTCCCCGTTAACTGGAAAAAACTTGTAAATGTGGGCACAAGTTTCTTTTTTAAATGTTATCCTGTTATCTCAGGTCATACCCATTGCAGCTAAGAAAACTTAAGACAGCTCCTCGTACATTACATCGGACCTTATAACTTTTGAATCCAGGCGATTTGTAGTATTGTTTGTCCCGGATGTACCTCTGCACGAATTGGTTCTTCACGCCATCATATTTATGGGAACGTTAATGTGTGCTTTCTATTTCTCTGTGAGTTATCAGCTCCGGAAATTGATATGGAACATTCAAAAGTAAATGATTTTATAGTGCACACAATTTCTTTGACTAACGCTTAAGTTTAACACTATACTAAAATTTGCAAAATTGCTTGAAGCGGAACATGCAAAGCCAGAAGTGTCTACAGGACCCTTCGCAACCTCCAACTGTATTTCTAATCGATTCTTTGAGCAAACACGAATAGAACACGCGAAAAAAGCTGCTGCAGATCACAGAAAAATGCATGACAGTGCGCATTAGATGGTGGTATATCATGAGCCTTTGATTAAGCAAATTTGTACAAGGACTGTGAGAGAAATGAAATGAAAGGGCGTCTTTATTTTCCTTGGTCTCTTACTTTAAGTTTAAATAAAATCAGGATGTAATATCCTTAATGTCTTAAATGCTGAGTCCACCAGGATGTGCAAAGTTCAATAAGAATTTGCAAGTTTTCCCCTTGCTGTGACGATCAGCAACTTATTTTGTCCACGTGTTCACTTCTTAAAGTCATAGATGTGCGCAGAACTAAAAAGGGGTGCACTTTTCCAGTAATCAAACTCATGGCACGACCAATACTAAACTGCAAATTTCGCAAAATTTAGAATTTTATATAAAACCACGCAAGTATCAAGTGAAATTCATCAGATCTACTGCACTTGAACGTCTTATTGTAATTACTACTGTGAGCTCTCTATAGATTTATTGCAGAGACGAATCAAAATGCGTGTTGCGGCTCTTGCTGTTTTTATTGTCGCCGCAGCAGTTTCCTACTGCGTGGTAAGATAGCATATTATTTTAATAATAATTGCAAAATTTGACTAATTCAACTTGTTGTCATTCATGAATCATGAGCTTCACGTTCACCTAAAAAATACACGGGTGTTAATTATTTTTTGCTTGCAGGCCGAGGACGAGGCCAAGACTGTAGAACAATGGATCGAGATGGCCAATGAAGCTAGTGCCCCGTTCACTCAAGGAGCCCTGGACAGAATGAACAACGCAGAGGTGTGGGGAGCCAAGCGTGCTGAAAGGGGTGTTGATATTGTCATTATCAACAAGTCTGGAAAAAACTTCAACCCTGTGGACCATGAATGAAGCTCTGGTTCCCTGTCTCCTGAACTTTCGGCCGAAAATAATCTGGATGGGTACACCAGCACTGTACTTGGAGTGCAAAACAGCGAAGACAACTCAATTGACTGCTTGCTCCGATTCTCCGCTCCCGAATCTGGCACTTACTTCAACATTGATGTGACCCCTGGAAATAGTGCGGGTGGCGTTTCCTTTGCGACTTACGGGTCTCAGGGCGTTGAGATCGATACAGTTGTGAGCGTCTTCGAGAGCAACCCGAAGCAGGTGGGAATCGTAGTAATTGACTTTGATCAAGTTTCTTATAATTTGCTCCGTTCTCAAGCCGCTCTGGTTCCTCAAAGAAAGCTCAAGGGGTATCGTAACATGTTTGTCAAGGCCAGCAAGCGTGGCTCTAGCGTCCGCACAATGTAACAAACTCATGATGACTAGCTTGTTCTTATAAGCAGAATTATTAAGAAATAAATGACCAACTTTTACTGACTTGCTGTTCGAACGAATCCTTTTATTCAAATACAATCATGTGTAAGTTATTTGCATGGTTTTCTCACACGATGGAATTAATGTCCAGGAGATGTCTGCACTGCACTGCTGGTTGACCCACTGATCATGATCGTTAGCACCAGGCGACACAATCTTTGGCGCCCCCGCATGCTAACAAACTGCAAGTGGTCCCAAGTGAAAAGCACGTTGATAATTTGCAACGTCTGGTTCCATCAGGGTTTGACCAGTATGAATTTGTGTAGCAACACTTTCCAGTACTACCACTGCAATATCTCCAGCACCAGTTTTTTTTCGGATAGACTGAGCACCCTCCGTCACCTTGAGCATCCGCAGCTTCACATGTATAAATTGAAAGACAGCCAATAGCAAGGAAGGCCAAAAAGAAATTTCAAATAGTCCTCATCTTTTCCAGCGTTCCTTTTTTCGGTCTAGTCAGTCTGCTTGTAACTAATCCGGTTCAAGTATTCCACGTTAGTTTTTACATTTGCATTTGTACCAAAAAGTTAATAGCAGTAAATGGAAAATTAAGTGTGAAATTTACCTTGAACTGTATTCTTTGTAATTAAGAAAGTTTAGCAGCAGCAGCTCTCTCACTCGTGTAGGCAAAATGCTCTTGTCCCTTTCTCGCGCAGCCCTCTTAAGTAAGTGATCTTATAGCACAGAGTTGGTAATGAAGTGATAGAGATAAAGAGGATGAGCATTAGCTGACTCATTGACAGAACAATTTATTGCATCAAAGTTGCACGCTACACATTTACTTGTAATTAATTAGATAAGCTCAGCACTTCTAACTAAGTGCTTAGCCAAACAATAAAGTTTAAAGAGTTTAGGGACTTTGTTACGAATGTAAACATTTACTTGTCGACCAAAAGTTACGTTTTTGAAAAAATGCTGTAACTTTTTTAATTTTCAGAGTTAAGAGTTCCGGTTCAACCCCCCCCCGAAGGAATTTGATAAAGTACATCTGAACAAAATTTGAGCCAAATCTGTGACACATGTGTGTCCCCTGATAGAGTATGCTTGTCCTCATGTACCCTTGAACCTAGTATGTACTCTTACACTATGCTAATGTCCATCCCTTTGAATGGCCCTTAAGGCCTCCTGCATCTTATGAATGCAATGTCCAGTACGCGCGTGTGAGAGAGACTTCAGTCTCCGTGTAGAACTTATCATCACAAGTCATATGGCTTGTCCTCTCGTACCTGAGTGAATAAAGTACCCATAAAATATTGTGTGCAACTCTCGCTCTACAACTCTACAACTACCATTTATTAACCCTGCGCTTGTTATCCTTCTTCTACACCTACACAATTAATTAAGGAGACTCCGGTCTACGCATCTCCGTGACCGTCATCCCTACCATTGCATCCTACTCAGAGTGGGCTTCCCCTAAAAGCCCACAAATCGGTCAACAAATGCCGGAGAAACGCGGTCCTCAAACTTCGATGTAATGTTATTTATGCACCCCCTCCATCCGGTGCTTTCGGGGTGGGGAGAGTTTTGTTCATGGCTAGGAACTAAGGTCACAGTAAGCTACCAAAAATAACAATATGACATGTTTTTGTACCTCTGAATATTTTTTAGGTTGATCAATAAAATACAGTCTCTTGTGCACATTTAGCTGAGTCAAGACTCATGACGTGCCACCGTGTACTGTGCACTGTGATGCCTTTTTATCTGTCGATCAGCAACTTTTCCCACGTGTGCTACGGCCACAGCTCTCCAACTTGCAACAAGTCTTTGTTCCTGGTTCAAAGTCAATAAACAAATTGCCACACAACTTTTACCTCGGTACCTAGATTGTATGTCATTGGCTGTTGGTATGACATGGTGTCGTTATCACAGGGCCAAGGGTCCACTGCACTGGAAGGGCCCATTTTAGTTGTACAGAGGGGAAAGAGCGGGTCATTCTTCTTTACACATCGGAAAAATTTATTAGTCTCAACTCTTCTTGCATTGGTGTTTTTCTGTCTTCATTTTTAAATTGCTAATTGCAACTGACTTAATATCAAACTTTATCCAGAAATAATAATCGCAAATGGACAAATGCTTAACAAAGAATATTCAAGATAACATTGTTTCATTTTAAATTTATGAGTCCATTTGTTATTCGTTCTACACGAGCAACTATTTACTGCGAGATTAATTTAGCTGAAGATATCAATCGTGTTGTTTTTGTGTAGTCATGAATGAACGATTTACCTTGTTCAATTTTTATTAAATACTTTTAGTGAGAAGACATGCATTTATTTTTCCAATGATAATCGGAATTGATTAGAAAATGATTGACTTTTAAATGGTCTCTCAAACAGCAGAGAGAATTCTAGAAGCTATGCTTCTTGCTTCTTCTGCGTTGCCACAGCAATTCGTATTCCTCAACTAGCGACTTACATATAATTTCGTTAAATTTTGACTCTCCTCATTTGCATTTCTTTTAATAAGAGACAACGAAACACATTCAAATTCAAAATCAAAGTAATATCAATCTTGTCATCTGCAATTTAAAAAATTGCCGAAGAAGTCACGATCAAAACATTCCCGAATCCTTGGCTCTTCACTACAACTTACATGAAACCTGGCAAAATGAACGCAAGCATATGTGTGATTATAATTTCCGTTGCAGTTTTAATTCCTTCAGCACGCAGCTCAATCCAACTTAAGGTACAGAAAACCGACAAAAAATTGTCGCCAACAACGATTGAGCTGTTATCTTCGTTCAAACAGTGTGTTGTTTTTATATTCGATTGGGCTGTTGAAAACAATGACTGCATATCAACCTCCCCAAGCTATTTCATGTTCTACTCCGAGTACGTTGGCTGTTCCATCGTTCGAGAAACATTGACGAAATATCGGAATAATTTGGAAATCAACCAACGCTTTCGAAATTTCGAACCGCATCCACTGTTCACAAAATTCACTACCATCTTATTGAACTTACACTCGATTGCAGTGACCTCTTCTCTTGTAGAAGGAAAACCAGCAACAAACTTACTTCGCGCGGTGATTAGCAAGTACAATATACCCTTCAACTATGTTCTGCTATTCATGGACAACGAGAAGCTTTCACCTGTACATAACCGAAGCATGTTCGCCCAATTTTTGGCAGTTTCCGCACCCGCAATTTACATTTGTGTCCTAGATGACCAGGACGTGTATGTTGTGGGGTTTGCGCATGTCCTTCAGTCAGCTCCGTACTTATTCAAAGCCAACGTGTTAGAAGAGTCTCAATTTCGACGTGTGCACGAAACCATTCACAAAGACCTTCAAATGGCCACGGTGGAAGTAAGCAGTGCCGTTTCTTTATATTTTTGTAATTTTGGCTCACCAATAACGGTATCTCCAAATTCTTGCGCCTTCAGTACACTGGTTGAAAATTACAACATGACAGAATGTAACTACTTCTCATCTTCTTGCAAGCCGTTGAATGTTATTGACATGATGACTTCGGGAATTTTTTTTCCTATCAAACTCTATAATCGTAAACACGCCAAATACTTCGAATCGATCAATCCCCTTTACTACGTAGATGAATACAGGTCTACTTTTATTGTCCAGACGGGCACTATGGGCTTCTTGGCTTTCGTTCAGGCTTTCGATTTCACCACGTGGATTGTCACCGTCGCATCCTGCATTTTCATCACAGTAGCAGTCGCCGCTATGTCGAACAGGAAAGTTTTCGCTTGGAGAAACAAATTGGACGCATCATCGGTCGTCGTTGTCATGCTTTTGTTTGAGCGATTCTACGCTAGCACTCAGCTACAGCGTGCGGCTTCCAGGCAGACGATTCTGGTGCTTACTCTTTGGGCATTCGGGGCAATGCTACTTGGGATGAGCTTCAGTGGGAATATGGTCAGTGAGCTCACAGCCCCGACTTTCCCGCCAGTGCCTCAGGATATGCATCAACTGTCGCTAGTAGAGTACCAAATTTTCACCACACACCCTTTAATTTTTAAAAAAAACAATATGTCCCAAAAAAAGTCACTCCTCCACAACGAAATAAATGAGTATTTAGAGAAAAGTTCTGGTCAGTCTGACAGCTTAACAAATGATTTGCGACGGTTAAATCGGGCTGTTACTTTTCTCCATCCAAGCAGTGAAATGCTTGTAGGCAAATCAGACGGTGGCACAAGTTCGAAAGTGTTGTTTGCTTTAGCTGACATTCCAGCAAGAGTAAAGGGTTTTGGACTCCGGAGTGTACTTACCAGCAGCCAATTACGCGTGTTACCCGGGAGAAAGTTACCATTTTTTAGCATTCCGATTTCATTCATGGTTCAATCCAACTCACTTTTGCCAATATTTCGGAAGTTTTTGGCAAGATTAATCCAGCCTGGAATAGGTCAATATTGGAAAGACGGCAATGATGCCGAGGTACTCAGGGTGCTCAGTACTATGAAATCTGAGGAGAGGAACTCAATGGTAAGCCAAGAATGGGTGAACAGAACAAACCTAGCCTACATATGGCGCAACTTCGATCCTCTTATGAAAGGGGAAGTGTCCATCAGTCCTCTTGCGGTACGTAATGTATTGCCGGCATTCCAGCTTCTGGGAATTGGCCTCTTGATGTCGATATTGGTGCTATTAAATGATCGATGGCCCATCAAGGCAGTTATGCACCTTCTACTCAACATGACTTGCAAAAGTGTGACTGCGACATGTCGCACGTATGTAAGATTAGCAATTTGGATGCGTAAGGCATGGGAAAGAATGAAAGGCTACATGGTCAAATTGTTCAACCGCTCTCATTAAGACCATTGAGTTCCTCCGTGAGCTCCACAAATCTGAGGACAAGCACACCGGATCGTAAAATGGTAGGGACGGCTACCAAATGAATTCGATTTGAACTGCAAAAATCATTGCACTGCACTAGTAACTAAATGTGATTTTTATGAAATATTACTTTCTTTGAATCCACCATACAGCAAATATGTTCACATCTTTCAATCTCATTGTTGATTGTAAAGTAGGCATGTGTGATTTATAGCCGTTGGGATAAATGATAATAAAGTGAAACTGTAGTGAAGCGTTGTGTACGTTCCGCACGGCAACTATAAATTCAAAATCATGTTTACGGCGCCTTTTCCTGAAACAGAAAGTTTGCAGTAAGTATAATGACTCTAAATTCGGCATAACACATTTACATGGTTGTATTTTATACGATAGATAACATGTGTAAGACACGACAGAGGAAATAGCTTGTTCACTGGCTGGTTGGGCCTCTACTTAATGTTAGCACCACCAGACACAACCCGCCCTATCCCCACATACTAACTTCTTGCAGGCACTCCCAAATCCCCCACACATTTGAGTTCTGCAGTCTGTGGTTCCATCCGCGTTTGTCCAGTAGGAATTGGTGTAACACCATTTCCCAGAATTACCGTTGCAATATCTCCAGCACCAATTCGTTTCCCCATGCTTGGAGCACCCTCCTTCACCTCTTGCAAAGTGATCCGCAGCTTCACATGTAAAAATTCCAAGCCAGCCAATAGCAATAGCAAGAAATGCCAAAAAGAAAGTCCAAATGGTCCTCATCTTTTCCTTCCTTAAACTTTCAAATATTCCACATTAATTTTACATTTGTACTCAAAACTTAAAATACAGTTTGAAAATTCAGTGCTAAACTTACCTTGAGTAGTCTTCGTTGTTGAGCAGCTCTCTAATTCGTGTAGGCCAAATGTTCTCCTTGCCTTACTTCGTCCCCTTCTTAACTGATCTTAAATCCTAAAAACTCGTCCTTTATATGTCGTCTCTCCATCCAGCCTCTTACCCAGCAATATTTGTGCGTTGAATCAATCAACAAACAGACAGAACAAAAATATTTATGATCCATAAAACTTGAATATGTTGCACTTACGTATGTATCTACTAGACTGAATCAGAGGATCTGTTTACGTCTTCATGGAGATGCTATCAGCTATTCATGTAATTTTGCTTTTAAAATGAGGTTCAAAGGTTCAAGCAATTAAATGCGACTCTAGTACTTCGGCTCATTACACAAAACAAGGAGATTAATTGTTAATATTTTCATGGAGTTGCAATCAGAAATTGATACGGGCTCATGGAAAGGACATCCAAAGGTGTTCCGCAGGGACAACTATCCGGATTGCTAATTTGGGTTCGTCAAAGTTTGACCCCAATTTGCCCTACAATCAAACGATCAACTTGGATAAAACTCGAGTAAAAGGAATAGGAGGCCAACGGCTTTCGAATGATGTGCCCTACAAGTCCATCCTACCCGGGCCAACCTTTTAATACGACGATGACCTCTTGATCTCAACGATGACCGTTTGACAACCTCAAAATATCCACCAACTAATTTGATTTTCCGGGTTTTTCGAGGTATAGAGAAGCTATGGCGGCACCAGCACCAGCTGCTGCTGCCGGGAGGCAAAACGGAGTACTTGGCCTTTAATGAAAATTATTCCAGCGATTTCAATCAGCTTATCAGATGACTAATTTCGTTTGCAGTTTTCAGTCGCCGATGGTACAGACATTTCTCCCATAAGTTGCCAGTGCTTTGCAGCTTATTCGTTGCAGCCTATTCGGTGCTGCAAGCCCGCGACGTGATAGCCTATTCGTTGAAAGCCCGTGTCAGCCTATTCGCTTCAACCCCCTCAAAACTGTCAAGTTGTCAACAACGTTGTCTGTGGCGCTACAAAAAATTTAGAATGCGCTGGGTCATCGCAAAACTTGATGACAGTATGAACTTGGAGCAGCTGAGAAATGCATACCGTCCACCTAAATGCAGGGATTCTGTTCCTCGCGGGAATGAGAGCGAATGAGGGTTAGGATTGAGATTCAAAAGAACTAACGGCGGTCAGTGCTTATTCAAACGGCCAAAAACCTGAATAATAGATTGTGTCCTGAAGTGCAGTCATAATCATGATGATTTGATAACATGGACAGCAGCCTACGTTGGGAAATGCATTATGCTTTATTTTACAAATTATGTGTACGGGTTGCTCTCTGATCGCACACTGTTGTTGTCATTGCCAATTGAACTATCCTTTATTTGTCTGTGCTCGTTGATAAAAGTGTTTTAATGGAACAATCATGTGTATGACATTTGCTTGGTTTTCTTACGCGAAGGAAATCTTGTGTAAGGCTTGTCTTATACGCTGCTGCTGGTTGCGTTAATCATCGTTAGCAAGACCAGACACATCTCTCCTGCCATCCGCATGCAAATTTTAAGCAGGTATCCCCATATTCCCCACAATATCGCGTGCTGCAGCGAAAGTCTCCATATCCGCTGGACTTGTAGCTTTGGATGTAACACCAAGTTCCGTTGTTGCCGTTGCAATATTTCCAACACCAATTGTCTTCTTTAAGTGCCTCACATCCCATAACCCCTCGTGCTACATCAGCTTCACATGTAAAAAATGTCATCCAGCTGATTGCAAGAAATGCCAAAAGAAAATTCCAAACAGGCCTCATCTTTTCTTCCTTTCTTCCGTCTAGACACTCTGCGTGTAACTAAAATCACGTTCAAATATTCCACATGTTAGTTTTTACATTTGTACCAAAAAGTGTGTTACATAGCTGGAAAATCCAGTTTTAAGTTTACCCTGACAAACTTCTATGAGCAGCTCTCTCGTTCGTATAGGCAAAGTATTCTACTTCCTTCCTCGCTCGCTCTCCTTCACAAGTGAGTGCGAGAGAAACGAAATGACAGGGCGTCAATAAGACGGATAATGGGCGTAATAGCAACGGCAAGTCGAGAGGGTCTGATGAATTCAACTTGCTTCTATTGTGGTTTTATAAAGAATTATATAAAGTCAGCAAAATTTGCAGTTAAGTATTGATTGCGCCATGTTTTTGATTACTTGAAAAGTGCACCGGAATCTATCTCTGACCACAGCCAAATAGAACACGTGAGGGAGAGTTGCTGATCTTCACAGTAAAATGTATGACAGTGCACATTCGATGGTCATATCTTGAGTCTTTAATTAAGCAAATGTGTACAAGGGTTGTGAGAGAAATGAAATGAAAGGGTTTCTTTATTTTCCTTGGTCTCTCACTTAAGTTTAAATAAAATCAGGACGTATATCCTAAATGTCTTATATGCTGAGTCGACCAGGATGTGCAAAGTCCAACAAGAATAAATAAATTCGCAAATTGTGATGATCAGCAACTTATTTTGTCCACGTATTCACTTCTTAAGGTCAAAGATGTGAGGAGAACAGAACAACGGTCCTGTTTTCCAGTGATCAAACACATGGCCCAACCAATACTAAACTGCAAATTTTGCAAAATTTATAATTATATAAAACCACGAAAGTATCAAGTGAAATTCATCAGATCTACATGACTTGAACTTCTTATTATAATAACTTACTGTAAGCTCTCTAAAGATTTATTCAAGAGACGAATCAAAATGCGTGTTGTGGCTCTTGCTCTTTTTATTGTCGCCGCAGCAGTTTCATACTGCAAGGTAAGATAGCATTTGTATACCTATATATATATTATTTGAATAATTGAAAAATTTGGATGATTCAACTTGTTGTCATTCATGAGTTTCGCCTTCAGCTAAATAATACATGGATGTTAATTATTTTTTGCTTGCAGGCCGAAACCGATAAGGCTAAATCCGTGGAACAATTGGTCGAGATGGCCAATGAAGCCGGAGCTCCCTTCACTGAAGGAGCCATGGAAAGACTGAACAACGTAGAGGTGTGGGGAGCCGCGCGTGACGCTGGAAGAGCCGTTGATATTGTCATCATCAACAAATCTGGAAAAAACTTGAACCCTGTGGACCACCAATGCAATGTAGCTCCGGCTCCCTGTCTCCTCAACTTTTGGCCGAAGATAATCTGGATGGGTCAACCAGCACTGTCCTTGGCGTGCAAAGCAGTGAAGACGATTCAGACGCAAACATTGACTGCTCGATGCGATTCTCCGTTCCCGAATCTGACGCTTTCTTTAATATTGATGTGGCCCATGGAAATAGTACGGGTGACATCAGCTTCGTGACTAACGGGTCTGAAGGCATTGAGATCGCTACGGTTTTGGCCGCCTTTGAGTCCAACCCGATCCAGGTGGGAATCATGGTGGAAGACAGCGATCAAGTTCCTTCGCCTTCGGTAGAGTTCCGTCTAAAGGAAGCTAAAATTCCTCAAAGAAAGCTCAAGGGGTTTCGTAACAGGTTTGTGAAGGCGAGCAAGCGTGGCTCTAGCGTCCGCACAATGTAACATACTCATGATGATGATTAGCTTGCTCTTATGTGCAGATTTATTCAGAAATAAATGACCAACTTTAGCCAACTTGCTACTGTTCAAATTATTGGAGGAAAGTCAAGTATAGGAAAGTAAAACTGTAATGAAGCGTTGTGTACGAAGCGCACAGCAACTATAAAGCAAACGGCGCCTTTTCCTAAAACAGAAAGTTTGCAGTAAGTAACGACTCTAAATTCGGCATAAGAAATTTATGTAGTTTTCTTTTACA
>JAQIWI010001503.1:0-16084 GCA_034698825.1 Deuterosminthurus bicinctus | reverse complement strand
TTCCTCATGCTTGATTTGCCTATGGCAATGTTCAAAGTGTACACCACCCAACCGGGCTTCATAAAGAACGCCAGTGGTATTCTGAAAGTTTGGAAAGAGATGCAAGAAAGGCAAGGAACAATCCAGAATTTAGTGATTGCTTTGGCGAGAAATGGTCACCCGTACACAGCTGGTAAAGTCCAACAGTCTTCCAAGTGTATAGTATTTATAATAACTCACAGTGTCAACCCTTTAATTGCAAACTTTTTCTAATTTAGAAAAACTGCGCTCTCATGGAATAAGTCGAGATTGATTTTCACCATCAGTTAACGCTAATGTCAAGATGATTATCATGAGAGGACGAAGATTCCAAATTCAAATAATATTGAAAAATCACGGTGGAAATGGAAAAATAATGTGAATTCACCCACAAGAATTTCCTTCTCTTTCACAACAACTGCTTTTTCCTCTTTATTTTCCGACTCTCTAATATTTTTTTCGCATTAGATTTCATATAATTATCATCACCATTTTATTTTATTCTGAGAACTGTTTATCAGAATTTTTTATAGTCCACAAACACTGTGTACATTACTCCTACGTAGTAGTAAATACCTCATAATAATAATCTTTCCTTTGCATACATTATTATTAACGATAATACTCAATCATCATCATCATTTTTGTCTGTACACACACATCCACGTTAGAAAAAAAACGTGAAATCAAAAAAAAATCATTTACATTCATATCAGTTCTCCTCGACATAGTGACAATGTAGTTACATTATACTCTTTTCTTCGTCTCCGTCTTTCTCTCTGCCTCCTTCTCTTAATCCTTTAACTTGTGTAACCTTAAGCGCGACGACAAAGTAATACATAGTAACATTACTAATATTAGTGATAATCATGATCATGTCAACTGGCGCATTTTTTTCTCTACAATCATAATTACCATTCACTTGTGTGCAACATTCGAATTTCTAATTAAAGTTTCTCTATTACAATATCACTGAGGGAGTGAACGTTTAGTATTCACGCGTACCATCATCATCATAATCTTTACATCTCATTATACAAACCAATCCTTGCGTAGTTTTCTTCTTACGGTTATTACAACATTTCTTACCATTAATAGACGAGCAGTGTAATATTTTTCATTACAACTCACATCGTCCAGCTTGTACTCTTCATTCCATTACTTACTATTCCAGCATCTTCCTCAATTCACCCTCAATAATAATGGTATCATGGATAATTTGATTCACTATGTATATTCCACACTGCAACTATATCTTTTGATGACTGTAAAGTAAACAAACTCCACCAAAGTCGTTCCAGCTTTGAGCAGCATAATCAAATTTCATTCCTAGGAGCACACAAAAATCTTTTGAATCAGGTTGGAAATTTACAATTTTACATGTAAACTACTACAAGGCATAAGTAATTATATACTGACTTGATTTGAACTGAAAGAAAGCTGCAAAACGTGATCCAACCATAGCACAAGTTAGGCACTGACTCGTAGTTATAAAAACCTTGATGATGATACAACCAGTAGTAGTGTGATCTAATAAAACCAATATTAACGGTATCCTTCACACTCTCCACTTTACACTAAATCTGCAGCTGTTCTTCCTGCACCTCAATTTTTTCATACATGTACCCTACGTAAATTCGTTGACGTCCTAGTCGGGCAAACTGGCTGCGAGGATCATACTAATAATAATGATGATGATGAAACTAGAATGGATTTGTATCTGCATGTAAGTTCAATATGTCACTGTTTGTCTGATTCATCTACTACAACTACAACAACGGTTCGGATAGAAAAATAAATTCTTTTCAACAATAAGCTTTCTGTTCATACTACAATCTGTTGCGCTGCTACTGCTCTTCTCAAATAAATACGGTCACGGCTAATAATAATCATTATGGGTGGGCAGACAATATAATATTCGGACTATATATATGTATATAAAATGGTATTCTGAGAATTCCCGGTCATTGCTACTCTGTTCAACTATAGAAAGAATTAAGATATATTTAAATAAAGTTATTTGGCATCCCGACTGAGGTATTGAATTTCGTAAGATAATAATGAATAATCTAAACCGTTATTATCCAGCTTTCCTTAGCCATCTCTCTCCTTACACAATAATTAACCATCTTAAGAATCCAACATGTGAATAACTATTCGTGATATGGCATTCTGATCGAGTATTATTAACAGCTGCTTTTTTACTTTGATATAACCTGCAGTCACCATTGTAACTTTTCAACTTGAAATTGTATGACGCGCTAGCTTCTTTCTTGCTTATAACGCTACAACAACATTTTTTCTTCACTGATTTGAGTCGAATGAATAACAAAAATGAAGAAAAAATCGTCCAAAAAATCACTTGGCTTGGAGGATGCAAAAGATTTTGATACAAACTGAAGGCCAGATTTTAGCATTCGTTTGTGCTCTTGGTAATCACATCACCACACATGAAGTTACTACAAAATATCAATCAACTGCGAAAGAAAACAAAACCGGCCAGCCTTTCTCATATACTGAACTAAATGACAATAATAAATTACTACCACGCAATTTTACATTAATAATTTAAATTCTTCCTGGTACGATGTAATATAGTTTAAGTGTTAATGCACACACGCGTTCAGTTTCGTAGTCATCATCACTATAGTAACAACTACAGTAACACTCCTTGCTACTCAAGAAGAGAGGCTAATTGCTGGCGATAAAACACTTACTTTTTTTTCTACAATATTATTCTGTCAGAAAGGTACTTTAGGTTAAAGCTATCAGCGACAGACTTTATGAATGCGAGCAGCAACTTATCTAGATCGTTCTCATCAGTTACTTTTATGTCGCCTCCACTTCCATATGTATCTAAATAATAACAACCACATGTCATTAAATTACTTCAAGGCGGCTGGAACACTTCAAACCGCTTCACATTATCAGCTATACCAACTTAAGTCTTATTTATTCTTCTCTATATAATATAGGTTATCAAAAAGGCCTTACAATTAGTTGTTCCGCATGTGATTTTTTTATTTTACTTTACTATTTACCAGCTCACAGTCTGACTCAGGGCGAAATAGAAAAGGGTCAGTTATAATAATCTTATACTCTTCATTATAATGATATTCTTCTTTTCAACTTAAGTCTATCCGGTATAGATTTCTTAGAAAATTTTCTCTCTCTTACTCTTGACATATTGAAAACTGGAGGTGTTGGTAGTCAGCCCTTGTCACACATTACCTTCATGTCTCACACTGTGTCAACCCATTATTATCGTATAGGCGACAAAATAATAATAACAACAACAATTTAAGTCACCAGCACTTCCAGGGTAACTTCGATGATGTATAGCAACTGAAGACAAGATGAATGAACAGCTGCTTCACAGGTTGGAAAACGTGTGCTTCATAAAGATGAGGATATATAGAGCTAATAGCAAATGCTAAAATAATGATGCTCAAATCAATGTGATTACTACTCAGTCTGAAACGTCAGTTACACAAAATCATTTCAAGTTTGTGCTTTACAATGTATAGTAGCTGTCACACGAGCCTCCCTTCCGTTTCCACAATCAAGCCACGGCAAATCATTTCTCAATCCACCAATTAACTGTGTGACGGCTAAATATAAATCATTCTAAAAGTCATTAACCTAACAACAAAGGGAGAGCCTGAGACAAAATATCCTTCCCTATCCATAGCCTCCTCGTCTTCAGTCCCATTTAATCATCATTACTACAGTAAAACAATCAATACAGACAGCTTCAGCTTTTAGTTAGAAGTAACAGAAACTTCAATTTCAATCTGGATACTAATTTGTGCTGTTCTGCGCAGGCCTGCAAGATCTTTCCATATAGCTTCTTATAAAATTAGACACGGATTATAATAAGGCAATTTGCACAATTGCACATTCAGGAATGGTGTAAAACCTCCAACGGCCAATTAAAATAACAAGAATCCCTAACTCAATCAAGTCAGTTTATATTGTTTTCGATGACAAGGGATGTAAATCAGTCAAAAAAGTTGGTCTAAAAATCTCTTACATTTCATTCAATTCGCCTATTCGAGCAATTTTATAAATGTAGTAAATAGTCTTCAGCTTCCACATAGTGCACTGGAATATAATGTCAACCTAAAATTCAATTTCAAGAACAAAAAAAAAGAGACGAAATTCCTCAAATACGTAACTGCTGCAAATAGCGAAAAAAAAACCTTGCTTTTTGTTTCCATATTTACCTACATAATTGAGCATTTGAAAACACAAAAAAAGTTTCGACGTTTTAACTTTGACAATCAAGCTCTCAACTCCTTTTCCTATAGTAAGCACATTCTTCCAATGATCCACGCTTTTTGGATAAAACTTTGCAATTATAAACAAATTCAATAGTCGTAGCCTGTTAACACAATTACTGAGTGATCAAAATTCTAATAAGTGATCAAAAAACTACAGGCAGACAATTAAGCGAAAACGGGTCTGATCCCCAAGTTGGTTTCATTATTATCAACCAGGCACTTACAACACAAGCAAACAGACATAAAGCCGTGGAAACTGCCCAGCTCATTTTTCCAACTTGTGAGTAATTAAATACGGAGCCATAGCTCGTACAATGATGATCGTGGGTAAGAACAAAAGGATACTGAATTTTCTTGACTAACATTTTAGTGATGACGACACATTATGGGGAGACTTACGTGAGACAAATACTTGGGTGACATACTAGCAGCAAGGTATTTTTAATGACAGTAATGTGATGATTATCTTCAGTAATAATAATATTACGTCGCATTAACACATAGACGCACACAAGCCCTCTTCCATCATTTCTTCTTATGATATAACAGTTTAGCCTTATACATCATCCATCGTCATTCATTACACATGTAAATGACAAACTTGAGGGGTTTCAAATAATATATTTATACCAATAATACAATAATAATAATAATAGTTAATAACCGTAGTAATAGTAGCAGTAGTAGAATACTAAAGTTATTAGTTTCAACCTTTAGTTTAATTAATAGTATTACATGTATAGTAGTAGTAATAATAATAATAATTATTATTATATTGAGCATCTAGGATCAAGTCTTGGTTAATGACTTGAGAGGGGACTCTGATGACCACAAACCATCGGTGACTCTCCTCGGTCGTCTTCCGAGCTGTTGTTCACTGTAGCTTGCCGTCGGGCAGACAGGGACATGAGTAGGTTCCCACTGCCTTTCACAACTCCACCACCTCCTACAACATCATGATGATCTCTCAGTCCTAAGTCACTGCTACACGCACTACTACCTGATTCCGAGCCGCCTAGCATTCCTGCACTACTTCCCCCGCCACCCCCACCACTACTTGTCATGACCCCGTAGGATGCAGGAAGAACAGCACTGTGGTGAGAGTTATGTATATTTCCTAGGAACTGAACGGGTGGGAGCGGAAAGCCGCCGCCAGGCTGGGAACTACTGCCCCCGCTCCCTATTCCAGACGTCGTTGTTATTACTGATGATGAGACGGACGATGAGCCACCACCGACTCCACCACCACCAGCTAAATTGCTACCTAAATTTAATAGGTGATTTGTTCCCGACAAATTTAAGTTCATATTTGTGAAGGCCGCCGGAGCTCCGGGAAGCGGCATGTTGAGACTCCCGGTCTGCGTACAGTCCAAACTATTGGGATGAGGTCCATTGAGATTCATGAAGGGGAAATTATTGGAAGCTACGACTCCAGCACCGGACGATGAAGAAGAGGCGGCAAGGGAGGTAAAATCCAGGGATTCTGGCCCATTGCTGCTGTAGCCCAGACGAGCATTCAGCGCATGAACCGCCGAGCCGCCACCACTGCTGCTGTCCATCATTCCCGACGAAGAGGACACGTGCTGTGGCGGCTGCTGCTGCGAGGGAAGACGAGCTGATGAAGAACTTGAGGAAGAGCCACTTAGGAGAGGTCGTCCATGGAGGTGCGGGTGATGAGCATGACTTAACGCGGGTGGTAAACTGCCATTTGCGGGATTCGGGTTATGCGGACGCGATGACGACAGAAGATATGAAGAAGCACTAGAACTATTAGGAGCAACCATTCCCACAGAGCCGGACAGCCGCGGAGACTCACACTCCATTTCTACGGACGTTACTACTCCGCTGGAATTTGACAGATGGTTCCCCAGACTTGTGATTTGTGAGGAGCTCGTTGAGAATATTTGCCCAACATTGGAGCCGACGTTGGAATTCCCTCCGTGATTTAGAAAAGGATTCAACACACTTCCTCCTACACTGTGACCATGTCCATGTTGGTGAATAATCGGATTCCCTCTCGTTCGGCCCCCTCCTGAAAATTAAATGAGAAACCATAAAATACTATATCCTCCATTCTTCCTCCTCTCCCCCTTTCAACTCAACCAACTGTCAATATCAATCAAAGATAAACACAATGCATGCATTCAGCTCATTTATAAGCACAAGAATACATTCAATTCTCTCCTTTCTCCCTACTGAAATCGAATTTTCTTTACTAGAAGTATGACCAGTATAAAGGCGACAGTTGCTTGAGCAATTCGTGATGCAATATTACGAATAATGATATTATTATTCTTCAATTAAAATAACCCACCGAAGCCACTCGAGGACGATGAGCCTATGACACCAACCCCAGAGCCGGAACCAATGGACCCTAACTGGCTTCCACCAGACAGTGACTGCACATGGTCCATGGCTGAGGGACTCGAACTCAAGCCACCTGAAGATGGATTCCCCGGCGCCGTTATTGTGCCCTCATCGTTTGTCCTCTTGAAAAAATTGTGCTGCAGAGCATAGTAGGGCGTGATACGCGTCTTGGGATCAAACTCCAACATTCGCAGGATAAGATCCTTGAAGCGAAGATAGTCTTGAACAGTGTGGCCTGGCTCATTCAGTCGTCTTCCACCAGGACCACCCGTCTCCACTCCCAAAATGTCATGCAATCTCCGAGCCCCCGACGGCTTGTACTTCCTATTCGTCTTGCTCTTCTTCAGCACATACGAACCATCCGGCATCTTGTCAAAAAATTTCCGAGTTTTCTGACCCAAGTCTAGAATGTGTTTCGGAGGCATTCCTAGTACTTCGATTATTTTATTCAGCTGGTCCGTCTGAAATATAGAAAGATAATAAAATAAATTTAGCCTTTTAAGTCCCACAAATCCCTTCTACGCCAACAAGACTCTTATACGACTTCAACTTGGAGTGCCATTTTCAAATTGTGCGTAATTAACATAAGTTCAACAGTTTCCAAACTTTTCTCCAATTCACGCTCTTTACTTCAACCGTGCCAAACTCTCTAGACTCATTTCCGAGTCCGACCCATGACCACAATGCCAGCAATCAGACTCTTCAACCGCTCAAGGAAATGCCATCAGATGTCAAAACACTAAAAACTCGGTCCATAGCTGTAAAATTCCCCACTGAGTTTGTGGCACAAGCAGACGTAAAAAATGCTACAGAAGAGCAGAAAAAACGACCGGAAGAAAATCAAATCCCGCACTCATAGTCACGGTAGCTACAAGGAAGAAGCTCGCCTATCCTCCAGAAAAACTCCACTCTCCCACGGTAATAATAATAATGCGGACGCATCCCTTTTTAACAGACTGGAACAAATTCGTGGGCGTTCCAACACTCATAACTGCCTCCGTTCAGACAAATTGTTTTCATTCCTCCATAAGTTCACTACCCACCACTAAAGATTTTTACCGACTCAAAGAAAGCCTGTCACAAAACGTACGGAATTTTTCTATCAGCCTCATCATCATCATGAAGCAATCAGCTTCCATTTCATTCCTACCAACACACCCATCCCCCACTTCCTCATAAATCAACTTGAACAACGCGATCAAAAACTCAGATACATACAAAGCTGCTGAACTCAGCGATCCCCCCACCAACAAACCTCCCTCCTGCCCACTCACGTCTCACTTATTCCTCGCCTCAGTAAGTTGAGCAATCAAGGTAAGAAATAAAGCGGAAGTAACAGGGAGAAAGCAAAACAGATACCTTCCTTTGATTTTCCTATAGTAAACGCATTCCTATTCATTAACTTCAAACATTTTCATATTACATATACACTGCATTCTATATCGAATTAACAACTGTACCATGATTCAAAGCAAAAAATCCCGCACGCATTCCCTTCAAAAATAAAGTTCCAAAGTAGTTCCTTCCAAACTATCTGAGTCAGTCATCAATCAGTTAGCTCAGACAAACAGTCTCAAAACAACCAATAATGCATACCCCTGCCTAAAATCAGTTTAATTGCACCCAAGAATGCAAATATAACATCCCACTCAAGTCCCCATCACCAACGTTAGATGATATCAGTCCTCTTCTTGAGTTTATCAACATCTTCAACCGGATTAAAGCAAGTAAGAGAGAAAGACGCCCAGAAGTTATCTCACTTTCCGAATATCACACACAAGTTCCTCCCACTCCCACATAAACCCACAGACACACGCACAACCATCTCTTCAAACCCTTTAAGCTCTCAATTTATTTTTTTCATTGCTTATGGATTCCATTCACATTACAGACGAGAGAGAGAGAGAGAGAGAGAAAGACAGACAAGACAAAAAAACTCCCAACTTGCCCTCCCTATACACAACTCCATCGCCGCCGACACTTCACAAGTTCCTCTTAACATTCCTTCTCCCATCATCATCTTGCTCACTGCATCGATCCTCCTCGCCCGCAAAGAAAAACATGAAACGTACCAACAAAACTTAATCACTACACCTCACCTCCTCGCTCCCATGCTCAATTTGGACTCAACAACTTAAACAGCAACACACGTCCACAATTTACACATACGCAGACACACAACGCACAAGTTCACAAACCTGTCCACACTCCGACACTTCTTCAAACTTATACACGCAAAACTTATGACATGACATGATGATGCTTGTTGCTTGCTTGCTTACGTACAACAAACAAGCATTGTCATCGGCCGGGTTCACATTTAAATTTCATAGCTTCTTAAACGTTTCCGCTTTGCTGTTCATAACATAGGTTTCTACAGTCCGATCGATAGCCTTCTGAAATTATGCCAGCTGCTACATCAACTCCTAACATGTTTTCCCATCATCCGTACACTTTCAATTAGTATCGACATGGACTATATACACGCGCAGTCACGGCCGAAACCATTTGCCAACAGCTCTGCAAGGACATGCCGCCGAAACATCTCTCTTGTGCCATATGCTTGACATTGCACATGGTTAAAAGGGGGATACCCTATGCTGCCACTCTATTACATAATCACATTCATGCTCTTGCAATGCAACAGTCTGCTTGCCCACGGTAATGCATAGTCATTAATTTGGACAAAAGCTCTTTCTCACTATCTCTCTCTCTCTCTCCCTTTATATCTCACTCTTCCAGCAGCTAGCCAGTTATATCTGTCCAAATTACCGCTCCCAACTTTATCACTGCCACAATACATAGAGAAGACACTGAGAAGGCACAGACATAAGCCCTTTAAAGTGCAACATTCCTTCCCACGCGGCAAAGCAGATACTAATTGCAGCATGCACCACCAAGACCAGCTCGACAAGCATGCGAACGTGAAACATCATCATCATTCTACATGTCCAAAGGATTTTCCACCCAGACATATAAACACAGAACTTGGTCAATTTCTCATTTGTCCATTAAAAGCTCACATCATTTTCCTATGTTTTCTGCTCCTGCAGAAGTGCAGGAGAGAAGCCATAAAAACACTAATGACATGAATTACAAAAGCTCTTCTTCTTCCCTTCTCAATCTCTCTCCCTTTTCTTCACTCCCAACCCTCATTTCACAATAACAACTTCTCTACTCTTTTTCTTCCAGTAAGTAACATCAACTTAATAGTTTCGTTTCCACCAGCACCCCAAATTACCTACCAGTTTAAAAAAAAAACTAAATCCTGTCAGCTTCAGCTCTCATCTCATACACATTAAGTACAGCTTCATGATCCGTCGCTCGCACTACTCAAGATCTACAGCACAGAACCCTCAGTCTACAGTCATGCATATTCACATGGTAACTATTCCCTTTATAAGCATCCCCTCAGTCCTTATTTAGCGATTTCTAACTCCAAGCACTTTCACAAACAAAATCCACGCAATCAAATAAAATACTCCACTTATTTCCACATTAAGAAATTACTTTCCTGGTAGTTTGCAAAACAACCGGAAATGGTAATGTTACACAAACCAAACTCAAGAGGGAGGACTGTATCATTGCATCTTCATTCTGAAACGAGAGTCCCTCCAGCAAAACAACAAACTCAAACTCAACACAACTTCTTCAAGGGAAACGGGTCCAGTGTACCTCAGGCCAAAGGCCACACGCGCCGCAAATGAAGCCCCGCCAGTGCCAACAAAAACATATTAGCACCTCAACATTAATCAATCTTTACATCCCCACAATCACATTATTCCTAATTTCTAATACTATAATCTCCAACCGGAAACTTCTACGGTAGCCGCATACATTCCTCCTCAACCAAGTCCGTAATTCTCCTATTGGACGCATGCAAACAAAACTCATTTCTTATTCATATCCATTTCACAACGCCATCCACCCAGCTGCAGTGACCTCTTCAAGACCGAGCCAGCCAACAGCTTGAAAATCACTTGCAATGCAAATCAGCATATGGGCTCAGCTCACAAAATCTTTTTTTCGCAGACTGTTGAATACCGAAAAGTATACAAAACTGGACTCAAATCATTATCTGACAGACTATAGACGTAATTAAATCCAGGTCATATCATATCTAGCTGATTAGCACAAATTCCTTCAAAAGTCCACATTACTACATACCCGAGAGACTATTATGCACACAGATGTCCAGACAGACAACTTGTCTGCATCTGACGAGAGGCGCATGTAGGGCGGTGCGGAAAGATAAGAAGAGGTGCCACTTATATACGCCAAAAAAACTCAAAGACCCCGTCCATAGTCCATATGCATTCGCTTTGGATGACTGATCATAAAAGTCACATCAAGTGTAGACGAACGAGTGGTGTAAGTAAGGCACGCAAAAGCAAGAATCCCCCCTCTACTCTGCCTTTCTCCCAGCCCGACAGAATAATTAGAAGCGAGCCAAACATTATACACAAGGGATTGATGTTGAGTGAGAGATAGAGCGCAAGATGAAAAAGACAGGAGCAAGTTGAAGAGGAACAGGAGGAGGATGATGACTGTGATGACGAGATGCTCATGGAAGGAAAATGATGATCATCCAGTTAATGATGATATCTGTGATGACGGCTACAGCATGCAACAACATCTCTCTCTCTCTCTCTCTCTCTCTCTCTTTCTGGATGCACATCATACATGAATGACCGAGAGAATCATCATCGTCATCATATCATCTTCACTTGTGTCCCATGTTCCACAATATCTCCGCTAAAATTCCGGCCCTCATCTCCCTCCTTTCTGGTATATCCTCCTCCTCCTTCCCTCCACCGCACAGTTATCCCAACTGAATTTCCAACTATATAGTTCCAGTCGTGAGCACGAAAGAAACGACATTAAAAAATTACAGCCGACATGCATGTGTTCCCGAGATGACAACCGCTGTGGTTGTAATGTCACCCTCACTTCATCCCACAGAGGATGCATACAGGCGCACATGCACACACATACACACACACACACCATTCATTTTCCTTGTCACATGATTAATAATTAGAGGCAAAAGCACATTCTTCCTTCTTCGCCATCATCTCTGTCTCTTTACTGTCCCCGCTTTAGATGACTTCATGTACGTAAGAGAGAAAAAAACAGCTGAAGCATTCACGTCTCTGTCTATTAACTCCACAGAATAGTCCTAATATAACACAAACACACACACACAAACATTCAAACACACGCACGCACACAAACCCTCTCATTCACTCACTCAGTCATTCACTTATTCAGTCAGTCAACTTCTCTCTCTCTCTCTCCCTCTTTCTCTTCCTCCCTCCCTCAACCCTTAACGATTATGCCAACAAGAAGAAGACAGTACTCGCATGGATTCTAGGTCTAGTACTCGCATATAGATATGGTCTAGAACTCCACAACAACAACGTCCCAAAATTACATTCATGCACGCATATAGTACAACAAACAAAAACTCCATTTTCCAACTACCGCTGCTGCTGGTGTGGAGGAGAGACATGTGAAAATTATTTGTTGCATACTTGTTTTGCCCTATCTAAAACCGCCTTTTTATTCTTCTTCCCTATAAATATATCTATACCACACCAGAGACGAAAAAGGTTACGTAGGTACAAAAATAAGCTTTTGTCCCTTATACTACAAAACAACAGAACAAAACAGGAGCCATGTAGTACTCTGTCTTCCATTTCCAAGCTCAATTCGGCTAAAATTCCCCCACCTAACAGTATTCCCACTTCAATCTCACATATATAAGACTTGGCGGGAGACACGGTCATCTCCATACATTTCCCAGCAACAACATGGCCTATCAACTCGTCAGTCCTCAGTCGATGCTCCACAATTCCTCCTCCTCCACCACCTCCTAGTACATTTCCTCTACACGCATTTCCCCTATAGCACAAAGCGACAGCAAGACAAGAGAGAGAGAGAAGACGATCAATTGCAACATTTCACAGATCGGCGATCTTGTTTTTCTTTGCCAACTCACACACACACACACACATACTCTCCCTCCCATATAGCAAACAGCATATGCCCTGCGACACCTCCATAAGATCACCCCATACATTAGACTGTCAGCGGGAAAGCATATATAGTAGAAGAAGTAGGAAAATCCAATGCATTTCCTTTCCTTACTCACTGAAAAAGTAGCACACAACAACAAAAAGGGAGTTACCGAGGTGGTAGCTATATCACTATGGGGCGCATACGAAGAAAAAAAACTAACCACACCACCACCATGTGCACTTTTCCTTTTACATCCACACCACCACACCACACGTATTCCGTACAGTTCAGTACTTTTTGCATGCAAGCGCATACAGAGAAAAACTTCACAGCCATATACAACCATACCCAACAAGTGGAGGAGCTTTTACATTACTATATAGATACATGTCCCTCCTATCCTAATGTAACAACTCCTGTCAGCCTCACTCAAAACAGAAACAAAGGAGACAATGTACACTTCCCAGCTGTTCAAACTCCCTCACAATAGACATAAACACACCAAGGATAATGCCATCTTCCAGTGTAGTCCTGATAAGAATAACAGAGATCGTCTTCATACTATTCTTCTTGTTGCCAGCGGAGTTGATACCTTCACTTCCACCTTCAAAGTCCTTCCTTCCGTTCCACATTTTTTTGCACATGGCTGGATGGATGGGTGGTTGAGAAAACAAGCCGGAAAATATTCCCATCATGTCTTCAAATTTATCATTGATTTCCACAGCAATCTTCTTTCCCTTTCCCTCCAGAAGCCACCAGAATCTTCAGCAAGAAAATCCCCACGCATTTTGAACAGGCACCCTTCATTCACTTTCACCTGATCAGCTTTTCCTCCTCTCTTGCCTAATATAGCCAGCAGGAGTACACTTGCAGCCAAAACTGGACTAAAAATCCTTGAACCCAAAGTTCTCCAGAATTTTTCTTCTTCGAACACAAGGTACTTAAAAATCTTCGACAAAAAAATCACAATTGTTCCCACTGCTAGCTACATACCGATCACGGACAAGAAGACTCTTCCCCAAGACAAATCACCCTCCTCCCACATCACAACCTCGGCGTCGGCAATCCTGTCTGAGCTTTTTAAAATATTTGGCACGGATCAGGGTCATTCCACCACCAATCTTATGTACATTCTCATCATCATCATCATCATCATCAACAAGGCCTGAATAATACGCTAGATGCACCGACAACGTCAACGGCCAAACATAACGCATCCCATATTAGATAACACACAGCTCAATCCTACATAGAGTAACCAAAGTACAGTTGCACACACACTCCTCCGGTCTGGAAGCAACCTTCCTCCCGGCTTATCCTGCTTCCCTTGCAAAAAGAACACAGATGACTCACTCACCTCGTCTGCACCCGAAAATAGAGGTTCGCCCGTGTGCATCTCCACCAGAATACATCCCAGACTCCACATATCGATTGCCAAGTCATACGGGATGCCCAAAAGTACTTCAGGTGACCGATAGAACCGTGACTGTATGTACTGGTAAATCTGTTCACACAAAGGGAAAAATAAAAAAAAAGATTGACATTAAAATATTGCACACACATTTTTACCCGTCAAAATCAACCACAAACTCATCTCCTCCACTGATTTCATAACCGTCTTCCCATTTTATTATTTATGTCCTCAATTCTTATCCTCTCGTCTTTTTCTTCCCCCCCCCCTCCTCCTCAAATCTAACTTTCATGCTAATTCTATAGCAGCCGTGTGAGAACGCCGTTCAAAATTTCATCCCCCAGCGTATCCACTTTAACTCCGACAATCATATAGGGGGGAACGAGAAGCAGTGCTTCTCGTTCAGAACACCTTACAGGGTTCCCACTCACGGCTCGCTCGCTCGTCACTCCATCTTCTCAATAACCATTCGTCTTTTCCGTAATGCAATTTATTACAATTCCTCTCATCAATCTACAGCAAGATTTATTATTGTCCATTTTCTATCCCACATAATAACAATAATAATCCCGCGCAGAAAAGAAGACCATCATCATAATCATCAAAGCCCTTTCTATAAATGTCTGCTCCTTTCAATTTCCCTAACCAAATCCTCGTCCTCTCATATACTAACTCAACAAAACCATTCATTTCCCTCACTGTAAACTTACTCCAATAATATTCTTTTATATCAATCTTTAAGTTTTTCGCTCCACCATTTCCTTTCTGTCTGATTAGATTTCCTCTCTTCATAGCTCTTGGACACAGCAGCAAAACCACATAAGATGAGCGAACACACATATCATGGAGCCTCTTATGACAGCGACAAGTGACTCAAAATTTGAATGAGCAATATCGATATCTATCTGTCATTACATTCCCAACTGCACTGCATACAAATAAGTTGCTTCAAAACTGCACACACACAGACATGTATATATACAAACACAACGCATCCCTCCTGCAAGTGCTGGCGGAATGTCGTGCAACGAGCAAAGATGAGCAAATTGTCGTCATCGCCGAGTGTCTGTCTGTCTGTATGTATGGACGAGCAAAAAGTAAACCAAGAATTTTTATGGGGTCATTGCCACTGTATAATAAAACACATGTTTAGAATTCAAATAAGCCTCACTGCCTTCATTCTTTCCCAACATATTCCATCTCACTGCCGCCCTATTGTGTAGCTAGTAGTATAGTATACTAAACTACTCGTCTCCATCTCAACTCAACTCCTCCACTAAAAACTTAACACGTCTTCCACATGCTATGCTTCACTCCACTGCACACATAATATATAGCAACTGCTGTTGTCCGTCCGTCCGTCCATCGATCCGTGCATAACACACCTGCATCCCTCCGCCACCGCAAGCTCAAAACGTGGAGAAAATAATAAATAATAAAATAATAATAATCCAAAGGGCTACTATATAGATACACTTACACACAACTTTCCTTCACAATTATAATTATTCCTCCTTTTTCCAAATCCAAATATAAGCTATAATCCGATTCTATTCGCTTCTATTCTTCTAATCCTCATAAGCTCCCAGAATTGACTTATATAAATCGTCAACTAATATCAATTAAATACAAAACAAAACAAGGGCTGTACAAATAAAAAAAAAACAAAATATTCTCTCATCATCTCCCAGTTTTCCAGACAATACCAACACCAACCAGCTGAAATTCCACCCGACATCCCATAAAGACCAAGCTCGTGCAGTCGGTCGGAGCAACCATATAAAATCCATTTACATATTCAAATATATACAGAATCCATAGAAACTCCTACAGAATGAGAATACAACACCCCAAACAGGGAGTGTCCGGCCTAAAAGCTGACTAAAGACATGTAAAAGGGTTAGCCTAATAAAACGAATTATAAAACAAAAACTGCAGTCTGTGCAGACAGACAGACACGTACAAGGTATATAAGGCCAGCCTG
>JAQIWI010001502.1:0-16091 GCA_034698825.1 Deuterosminthurus bicinctus | reverse complement strand
AAGACTGTTAGGGATTGACAAGTGTTTTATACACTAAGGAGCGTTGAATTTTGTTGCCTTACTTATTACATTCTAATGCTTAATGGACCACCTTGAATAGTCGTTGTCTCGACTTGGTCGTCATCCTCATCCACCTATAATTCTTAGAGAGCTCTTGCCTCATTTCACTCGGAGGAGAGTCCAAGTTGGAGGTAATTAGCAGGTTAATGGGATATCGAAGTACCACTTTGTTCATTATGAATTCCACATCTCTCACCGTGAATGCTACAAATTTTTACCTTTTAAATGATTCATGGCACATTCATGTGTCTCAGCATCTCTGACGGCTTTCTTGGTTGTTGGCTGATGCTAGTGGATTTTGAGCGAAAAAACTCTCGTTTTTCTCAATAACATACATAAGTATCATTATCACTTTTGAAAAGGTGTTGCAAACATTCGTACACTTGTACTAAAAGGGTATGGGTGTTGATGGGTAGAAACTGCTCGCGATAGACAAGCTTGATGCAACCAAGGATCCTGCGGTCAAATGTACGAGTCTTGGAAAGAGGCGTATGTAGAGATTAGTAGGGCAAGCGGTCGGGACAAGGTTGCACGCGGAGTGTGCACCGCAGTATGTGGCCATAAAATCTTATACATACTAGTGGACACTGAAAGACGCTTCAAATGCGTGTGCATGTGTGCTGTATTCTTCTGGAGTCAAGGGTGCATAGATCATATTCAATGTTGCTCAATAAGCTACTAGTTATCATCAGTGGTTGGTATAGCTACTTGGGCATGTGCTTACTTGAGGTCTGCAAATATATATAAAAAAATATATATACTTCAGGTGTATGGCATTGCACCTGCTTCAAATGACTGCATCATGAATTAGCAGAAACAGTTATTTGGCTGTGTAAAGGGATATGAGAGTAATATTATGCTCAGCTTGGTCGACTCTCTGAGAGTTAAAGACAACTGTGGAGTAGCGACTTGTGAATGGACACGATACATTCAAACACTACCAACACATATAATTACACACACACACATGGTCTTTGCCGATATTTGGCCAGGTAAAATGATTACTTAACATGTGACCCCTTTACTTTGTTCACTCGGCGACGATTGTTAACTTCTCACAAGTGTGCGAGTTGTGCCTTTGCATCTGTAGAGTGGACACGGAGTTCGACCTGAGACGACAGGGCAGAGAGATCTATTCATGCATACCAATTTTTGTGCTTGAATTCTAATGCAAGAGCATACATGTTACGATAGTGGCCGATACATTGTTGCTGTTCTATTGGTAGGGTGCAATTATAAAGTACGGCTCTCTTGTTACTACTTCAGTGGGCACGTGAAGCAAAAAACGCCACATTGAGCCTTATTCGCACACGCATGATGTATAACACACTGGTAGTATTTGATGGTGTGGTCAGGTGTGCAGGATGCTTTTGCTCGCTATCTTTTTGTGGACTGCTGTACGGATGAATTCCACACGAATAGGACCGTGAGGCTCATGTGTCTTCGCAATGGTAGATGCGAGTGTGTAAAAAGGGCAAATGTACCTGCAAGTTTAGTTAGAGGCGGCAATGGGACGGTGTTCATTTTACAAGTTGAAGGGAAAAACTTTTATAATCTACAGACACTTTAATTTTCATGCGAGTGAAGCAGAATTCTGACGGCAGAGACGGAGATAGAGAGAGAGAGAAGCCCACATAAGATACGTCCACAGGGTTTCTGCATGCATATACATATATATCGCAGGAGCAAGAGAAGGAGCAGCATCTCATCAGGGATGAGGTAGCCCCAGACAACAGGTTTTCAAGTGAAAGTACTTATTGATCTGCTGATTTTTACTCAGTCAGGTGCAAGTGCTTGCAAGAGTCAAAGGTGGTTCGGCTCCCGAGATCAGTTCATGTGCTTTGTTGTTGTGTTCCCAGTCAAACTGCAACAGTCTGTCGCGAAGCTTCCGCAGTATTACAGCATTTTTAAGTTACAATACACGAGCCGAAAAGTTTTAAAGGATGTGAGCCCAGCTGTGGAAAAATTCTCACTAGTGATCCGTCCGGCTTATCAGATTCTTTAAAATACACTTGTTCAATTTAGAGTGTTAGTGTGTGGTTGTGTACTTCACTATGGATTCCCCTTTTTCCCGGCGTTATACCTGATCAAAGACAAATGACACACTTGACAGAAAAATGGAGTTTTTGAATTATCTTTATTTTCCTCCAACGTTTCTACCGACCATTTTAATATCTCCAAAATATATTTTGTGATTCCTTCAATCACATTCATTATCATCAGCATCAAGCCGGTGAAAATTGAAAATAATAGAATTTCCCCTTGCTCCATGCAAGCTACTGAGTTGACAGTGCTTGCAAAGAGGAAGAACCGTGGAGAATCCAAGGAGTAACAAGAAGCTGCGCCAGTGTACACGGACCAGCCTCATCCCTGTCAAAATGATTCTACCATTGATTCTGTGGATTGTGATATTTGTGATAGTTCTGCCGATCGCAGCTTTAATTACGCTCCCACTCGTCGTCTTGAGAGTCATAGTCAACTGTGCAGGGTGGCTGTTGCGGCCGGATTTAGTTGGAAGGTTATCTTCCAGAGACTTAGTTTTTACTAGTGACAGTTTCTATGGTAAAGCACGCAAAAATGTTATCAGTTGCTCAATTACTTACGGCTCCATGCAGTTGGAGGAACTGCGGAAACGATTCAAAGCTAATATTCTCGACCGTCCGGAATACTTCAAGCTCAAATGCCGTCCGGCCCTCTTCCTGGGATATTGGTTTTGGCAATCCACTTCCGACAACGTGAGCTCCTTCTCAATCATTTACTAATGCTATTTAAGACATGCATGCATGTCTCTACCCTACCATTATTGTATGTATTCTAATAGTTTAAAATGACTTTTCTTTACCATTGCTTGCTGTCAGTTGTTGAAAACTGAATTTTGATGAGTGTGTGTCTTGTGTGTTTGTGGATATCGGACGTTTACATTATGCTCATGTAAATTGTTACTTACACTTGTTAGTGAGACTTTACTAGAGAGTTGTGTGCGTGTATGCATGCAGTGGATTGGAATACAAACCAGGACGAATTCAGATTACACACATCCGCAAAGCTACAGAGGGTCACTTGTTGATTTTCTATATAAAAATTCATCCTCTGGTTTGCCCTGTATAAACTAGTATATACATCATCATCAATATTCTTGAATCAAGTTATTTGTGCAAAAAAAGAAGGTCGGTAGTGGTGGCAGTAGTGGTTGCAGCAATGTAGAAGCCGGCTCTACTCAACCGTGGAAATCCTGCAGCATGGAGTAGTCAGAATTTGTAGTGTAAAGTCAGGATCTCAAGGTTTTAAACAAAATAATACTCAATTTTTTATCAACAGATTCTGTTTATCTATCTTTGCAATCAGTCTAAAGAGAGGAGCATTGTAGGTGTGCAATCATTATTTAATGCGTCTCAAATTCCTCTGAATACTCCTCAAACCTTGAATCTAGAATCTACAGTGAGCAGTGAGAAATTTTCAAGCTGTATTTATTTCACCTGTGTTCTCCAAATCTGCCAGTGATCATTAATGTGCACGTTGAGAGGTTATAAGACAAATTTTATTACATCAAGGATAAAATGGTTGTAAAGGAAGCAAAGGGTTAGTAATCTGTCTTGTCATCTTTACAACCCTTTGCTCCTTGATCCGTCTGGTTGGCTGAAGATACTAAACTACAAATACAATAGTTATTAAAGAGAACCTCTTATCACTTTGAAATAATTGCACAATGCCGGCGGAATTCTTTGAAGCGAGTGCTCCCAGCTCCCACACACATCATGTCAACGCGGAGCGCATGGAATTATGTGTCTGAATTTTCGCGTTCAATGACCAAGCGCGTGACCAATGAGCAGGATGAGTTAGACAAAGAAAAAAGAAATAGGCAAACACAACCTTGGCATATTCATTAACTGTGAAATGTGTGTTACTTCTGTGGTCAATGAATGTAAAACAAGCCTATCTCTGGACAGCGAAATGAACACAGAAGACAGAAAACGTTGAGAGCTATGGGAGGGAGAGAAGATTATATGTCAGCAGTGCTAATTTCAGTTCATCTGTGCCTTTTATTATTTCATCAGCAGGTGTCTTATTTTTCTCCTTATGGCCAAGACCAAGCACAAAAACGAGCACCTAATTATTCATGCAGATCTCAACTGTACTGCCACTTAGTTCCACATTACCGTTACTATTTGAGTGAGTGTATACGTAATTCACAAAGACGAGGGTGTCTGGCTTAAACGGAGGTTTATCACTTGTCATTTTCACGAGCCCACAACGTTGTTTGCCGTTGCAAGCATTTAAGCGGATGAGTTCCTCGAACAGTCGTTATGCTTGGATGAGAATTAAGCTACCGATCTTAATATAGCTTGTATACGACATAGATGGTTTGACAGTAGAATAGATAGTTGTACATGAATATGTAGTAGTAGTAGTGATTTATTGATTTGAGCATGATTTTACATAGTGTACAACAATTGTAGATGAATATATGGGCAGTGTTATGGATTTGTTTTTGTGTTAATTGTAATCCTTTTCTTGCCAATTCCCTCCTTATTTACTGCTTCATCTCATTCTAACAGATGTTGTTGGTTTGCTGTTGGGAAAATCCAAAATGCACTGCATTTCGTGAGACATCACACATGAGATCTCTTCCCAAGACATTGAACAAGCATTAGGCTACTCAGCTTCGTGTGAATTAGAGCTGTGACTTTCTGACCGTTTTTTCCCTCACCAATGCTTTACGTGCTGCACTCCACACACGTCCTTTACTTATTAAAAATCCCCAACTTTTGAAGAGAAGCTGTTTGAGCTCAACGAGGTAACATTTAAAAAGCATTGTAGAGGCTCTACATCATTCTGAGGGGATTTGGCATATGCAATAAATAAATAAAACTAGTCATTCACTGCGTCCTGATCACGTTCTGAGACACGGCTGTCCACACGCATGGTAAACCAGGGCACATCAACTGTGACGATAAGCTGGAATGTTCATGTGGTTCTATTCTATTATAATCACAGTGTATCAAAGTGATGAGTGCACACATGCTTGACGCATGTATGCATCGGTATGAAATTATTGCAACATCTTTTATTGCATAACATCACAGCCGACCAACTTAAAAGAAAATTTTCCCGCACCCTTCATAATTTTCACTCATTGAGGATGAGCCAAATGGAAGATTTATATGGAGAGATCATTGGGATGAGGACGCGGCGAGTGCAGTAGGAACTACATCCTGAATGTGTATGTGTGCCTGAGTATCATTATATGCAAAACACTTGAGCGGCTTCAGCATCATGGGAACACTTTTTGAGAAGCGAGAGCTGCAGACTGCGAGAGGGTGTAGGTTAAGAACAATGACTGAAGGAGTGTGTGAGGCCCATAATATATTACGCGTCATACGGCTTTTGTGCGTACAAACAACTTATCATCATGATCAATTCGATCCTGAAAGTATTTTGATCCTTTCCATGTGCGAATGAACAGAAGAATGGCATCAACAGCTTGATGTCCATTCACCTGAGAACAGAAATTGGTAGTTAATTATTCCTGAAAATCCTGAATCATAACGTAATACCATCTCGATCATATACGCTCCTAATGACTATAGCACTTGGGTTACTAGAGTATTCTCGTAATGTCTACCATCCTTAAATTCATGTGATGACAACCAGTTAGGAGAATAGAATCTTTTTTATGCTAGTTATTTTAAACTGGTTACAAAGGAAAGTTGAGGCAGCGTGTTATAGTAACGGAGTATAGTAGTTGAAAACTCATGTCATTCCTCCTGATCAGGATGACTCGCTAATGTGAAACTTGAAGAAGAAAAAGTGAGACGCTATTTATGGCCTTAGTTATCTAAGCAGATGCCATTCGAGATTTTTGATCGTCTGCCTACTGTTTGTGTGTAATAAGATAAAAAATTATTCAATAAACGTGACCTGGCTGTTCGCTCAGTTGGGGTGTACGTACGAGGCGGATGTAGCCGTTAGTAAATGTGAGAGTTGGTGAGGGCATGGATGTGATGATTGTGCTTGAGGATATTTCTTTGTAACTCTCCAGGCGGATAAAATAATGTTTATTGTTCGAGGCACCGTAGGAAATATTACTACTGAAGATATTCAAAAAGGTGGTGGACTGTTGAACTAGTGCTGCTTTTGGCATACTAATAATTCAATTTACAACGAGTCAATTCATTACGCTCATGAAGTCTGTGTGAACTAATGAATTCCTACGTGGGGAGATAATCATGATGAAGGCAAAGCATGGTAATGTAGTCAAGTTTACATAGACTCAAGCAGTATCCTTGTCTACTAAGATTCATCTAATATGTCGAACAGCATCCAAATGAAAGGAATTATCTTGTACACTTTAGGAAGAAGAGAAGGGGTGAAGAGGGTGCGGCGTGTTAGAAAGCCTGGCTTTAAATATCCTGTCCCCACCGTAATGCATTCATGAGTGTGTAAACAAGAGTGAAGCTCGTGCGAGAGATTATTATGAACATGAAATTCGGTGAAGGTTTAAAATCACGTTCACTTGCACGTACACATATACAAAAGAAAGCATGATACAGTGCGCTGACCGACTGTACATGCATTTCCATTGATCTTTAGAGCATTTTAAAATAGATGACGATGTATCCAGAAATGTCCCGCATTGCTTTATCTCTGTCTTCAACTTCTCTCTTTCCAATTGTCATTATTCGGCTTCTGTCTAGAGATCGCATTCAGTGAAAGCAACAGCAGTATTCGTTAAATTTTACTTCCTTCGCCCACAGACTGAGGGTGAGATGGACTTGTTCATGTGGTTTACTCTTAGACCGAAATATGTTGCCATTATTTGCTTGGGGAAAATCTCTATAGAGGACGACTATGCAAGTCAACACTGTTGGGGTGTGCCTTGCATTCCTTATGGGATTGTCAATTGATAAGTTTACTTGTGGTCCTGCGTTTGTATACAATTGTTTGTTTATGTGTGCACAGGTGTTTGAGTCGACTCTACATGTGTGATCGAGTGGACGTGTAGGGTCAGCTTGTGTGAGCATAGCGGTAAGGTGTCCCCGGAAGTTCTTTCAAACTTTGTTCTGATTTAATTAATGAGCAAATAGTAAGGCGGAAGGGGAGGAAGGTGACTGTGTAACGTGAAATGCTATGCAGTTCAAACGTTGCACACATCCAAAACACACAAGACTGCGGTCATTTTACACAACGGGATCGCAGCGCATGTGTAGTCATTACGAAGACCACAACTGAAGTAGCAATTACCACTTGGCTAATCTGTGTAATTTCTGTGGCGGGGACAAGCCGCTTCCTTAAGAGTTGGTCGACATTCTTGTTATCTCATAGCACCGTTTATGCTTAGCAGGTCGATGCATACATATCCACTTTGGCGGATGTGCGTGAATGAGTAGCAAAATACACAGAAACCTTTGCGATGCTGCCACCCCAGGCGCAATATCTTTGTTTTTTCAATTCGCTGCCTCCATGCCAACTGGGGTCCTTAGACAGCCACTCCTGTTGTCACCTTCAACTACAGGGTCATGCAAACAGCCTTACAGAATAGCAGTAGTTGACTATATGCTTTTGAAAGAGCAATGAAAATGCCCACGGCAAGGCAATGCACAATGATTCTTGAATGGGTCGTAGATTTCCGAAAACATTTCGTACTTTTGCACTTCTACTGTAATTCCATCTGGTGTCAAAGCTATCTGGTGAAGGACAACGACAGAATGAAGGAATGATCGAGAGTCATTTCGGCCATTGGATTTCATACGGCTCAATAACTTGAAAGATCAGGTGGCACAGCGACGAAGGGGTATAGAGGAAAATTAACAAGGATATAAACGCCACTTTCCCCATCTCTTCATTGCACCCATTTTGTACTGCTCATCTTCGTGCATACAGATCGAATTATTTTTGCTACATAAAAAGTGGCCAGTTTACTTATTATTTTCCTCCGTAATAGTCATGGCTTCATGAGTGGAATTCTTATCGCACAGTGTCCTTCTCAGATTTCCTCTGTAAATGGACTCACTTGCCTTGATTTCAACAGTGAGCAAGCTCTTACAGATCATTCTCAATAAGTCATTACACTTGTACAACTTTCCTCGAACTGACTCACTAATAAGGATTTTGTTTAAAAGTTTTCCACAGTCGCAGTCAGTTGATCATTGGTATTTATTTAAAATTACGAATCATGTTGGATTTTTGAATTCGTAGGTTCGTTGCATAATTAGTTTCAGCAGTTAAGTTGACCTTTGCCAAGAGTTATTAAATGTGAGTAATATTCCAGGTATAAAAACATTGGAAGGTTTCTTCCCACCATTTCCAACTTCAAGTTTCCTGGATGATGAATCAGCTGTTTTTAATTTTAATGATAGGATAGTATATAACTCAGTGAAGAATGAATAACACTCAGAGCACAGCTGAAATGTTTCTCAGTTGAATGTAATGCGTTCAAGAATCAGAGTATATTATCACAGGAGTATTACAATGTGAAACCACTACAGCTGCTGATGTAGAAGTTTTATTACGCTAAAGCAAAAAAAGCTCACATGTTTGATGTTGTTGGCAACGAGTGAATCAAGAGGAGCGAAATGTTTTCAATCCTTTTTCTTGCATAAGCTACATAACAATGGTATACCACCACATAAGTACGCTGCACTATGAGAAAAACTAGAGGTGATCTTATACAAGACAGCTTTCCATTCAAGTCATTTAAATGAGAAAAAAACTAGAACTGAATGACCCTTTCATTACATACCTTTAAGCTGCCATTACTCGGTCGAACCTTTCATAGCTCCGTTTCCGCTCTACTGCAAACCGACCTTTGAACTTATAGCTGGAAGACCATGGAAAGCTGGGCAAAAACTGCAGCTCATTTTACAAAAGAAATATTCTTTGTAATTATTAGTACTGTCAGTTTGAAGCTACATGTACAGGATATCTCAGGGAATGTAACTAACTATTAGCGCATGGACTAATTTGAAAAAATCAGCAAGAAGTCAACAGTGAAGTAAGTGCGGATGGTCAATCAAGATTTGAAGGAGCTAGATCTATCCTTTCTGGACGAAGCTCTTGATGTTAAACCTGGGAACAAAGAGGAAAACTATAAAGGAGCAACAAAGATTTTTGCAATTCCCAACAGTGTGCGTATGTGTTTTGCTTGTATTATAATGCCATGCGGCATAAGAAACCATGCGTCATTTTTCGCCTGTGTAGCCCGAAGCAGAGCCACTTTTTTGTCGACTGATGTGGTGGCAGTGGTGGTATGGCAGTAGTTCAAACGTCTCTTGATCACACACGGACACACAAGATTTTGTTCGTGTTATGTACCATGCATGATGATGAAGTCAAAAGCAAGATTTCCGTTTACACATTATTATTACACTACAGCTGCTGATATGTTGCGGATACATGGAGTGGAGCTCTCTTGCTGACAGGATTATAGGAAATAATAATTGCACATGTATTCAGCAAAGCTCTGAGAGCACCTACTTGATAGTCCTACCCACAGGAGCAAGTAAAGAGAATTGCATCAAGTCCAAGGAATGCCCACATTTGTGCGATCTTTAAAATCTCACCTTTGGCTCTCAAAGAGCAAAGCTTGATAGTCTAGAGAGATAGCCCCAGCTAGAGACGTCTTCTTGCTGCTGTAACAATTATTATTATGATTGCAGACAGTGCTACTTTACGAGTGTGAGACAGGGTATGAGCTGAAATATTGGTGTCGTATCATAATGTAGTAAATTGTACTTATGTTCGGAGCGTTGTGGAAGGGTAATTATGTCACGTGATAATAATAATAATAATGATGCAGCGTGGAGTCCTCCGGATATGCTTTACAAGCTGATAAAGAGACTTACTTATGTGCCCGTCTGCATGTGCGAATCACATTTGCGTGACCATACCCTTTCAGGCTTTCTTTTGAATACCTATTGCTTGTCCAAACCGGTATAGGAGGTTCTATTCTACATATTCTGCAAGGCAACTCACCATTCTGGTCGAAATGCTGGGTAAACATATGCCTACATGGAGCATAAAGGCTTTGGGTTGTTTTGAGACAAACTCATGTAGTGTTTGTGCATTTTGTTTATGGGGAAAACCATTGGACGGATCCTGTTGTTAATCTCAACGTCTTTTTTGTCATTATAATGAGTAAGCAAAAACACATACTAATTTCGGCCATCTTCATCATGATGATGATGAACCACGTAAATAGCTGCAACAATATGTTACGCAATGGGGACGCTTCTTCTCTTTCTCCTCGGACGCTCCTACTTTCTGCTAGGCCAAGGCTACGCACAGTGACCAAATTATAAAAGGCGTGAATCTCACGAAGTCTTCTTTGAGACAAAAAATCGCAAAAGCCGCGGTGAGACTTTTTTCCTTTTTAACAAAAGACTGAGGAGTAGAAGTATGAAAAATAAATTATGGAAATGTTAGCTTTAATCCTGTGTGTGAATATAATTATGTGTATATGTTTTCCATACTTTGGTCCATTCTGACCATTATTCCATCGTGGCAAAAGAAGTTTCACGGGGATCATCATTACGACTTCGTGCGAAGAAATTTATGGGAAGATTAAGAGGCAAAAAGTCCAAATGTTCCTGTCCAGTTTGAGGGATACTGTGAATTAATTAACGTGATAAGACTTGCTCAAAATACCAAATCCATCTGAGACTCCTAAGCTGAGACAACCAAGTTGAATTAATTTTGCTCAAGAGACCCATGAGGTTTGATTCTACTATTGCTACCTTGTAGAACGCAGAGTGTCGTTCTGGGTGTCCTCTCTCAATATTTGAAACATACCCCAACTATCCTTTCATTTGTATACACATTAGCGTGTCAGTAGATCAATAAACAGTTGAAAAATGCTAGAATGTTTGTGTTTTGACGTCCCCTATGGCATTATAGCCATAAGACTTCAAAACCACTCACCTTAACAATCCAGGGCCACTTTAAATTGTCAAAACGAGCTGATAAACTTCGGCTGTGGCCCTCAAAAGTGTTTTCACATTTTTAAAGATAACCAATTGATCTCTCCTCTGCATAAAATGTGGTCTGATGTTGATTACAAAACAGGAAGCTAGGATACTAATGCATGCTAACCAACAATCATCTTGCTATGCGTTCATTGTCAATTGCAAGCATAGGCACATTCGCACATTCAAGTGGCTATTATGTCACCGATTCAGTACACTAGACTTCCTTGAGCTCATCCAATACCTTGAGAGTGAGCAAGAAATAAGATATGCTCAGTGAACGGTGGCGGCCTCACTGTTACACTTTCACACCCGGTCCGCAATCATGACTGCTCATAAAATCATTATTAATTTAAATACACATCCTGACTGTAATAATTAGGGTCTTTCAAATTACCAAGAGCCACTTGATTTTGACTTGTGGAAGGTTATGGCTGGGGAAATGTAGCAATTAATAGGGCGCAAGCAATATCATTCTGGGGATTGCTAAGGCCATGGACGGTAATTATTTCATAAGATGAACATGAATGAACTAAACCTTTACTTTCATCTCTTTGCAGCCGGAGGATGTGGTCATTAATGAGAGTAAGCCGTTCACAGATCAAGAACTCAAGTTATTCTTAGCGGAATATGTCTCCATGGGCTACAATGTTGGGAATCCATTGTGGGAAATTGTAATGGTGCCACTGCCCGGAGATCGCACTGCTGTTGTGATCAAGATTCATCACATGGTCGCTGATGGCCTGTCCTTTATGAAGCTTCTGGAGAACTTTTGTGATCCCGGATGGTCCAATTTGGAAACACCACCACCGAGGTCTTTTACATGGATGCATTGGGCATATGCCTGGTACAATTTCCCGTGGAAGGCTCTGAAGGCCTATTGGCTTGCAAGAAGACGAAAGGGGTTCCGACCCAAAGGTATGTAATGTGCTTTAAAACTTTAAACTGTATGAATGAGCTTTCTTGTCTTGTTTTTCAAGCGTGAAAAATTCGCAAAAACATTTCCCATTATATTTGAATCAGAAAAAAAACTGCTTAGGTGCTTAAGCGAACGTTTCAAAAGAGTGTCATTTTTACAGGTTTAGAGATAAGGAAAATCTGTTTTTCTCTATCCTTGCTGAAGCTTTGTACCGACGTTACAAACAAGCGAATTCTCTATTGTATTCAGTACTACACTGTGAAAGATCATGGATTAATAACTTTCATTTACTAATTCATCAAAATGTCACCAGTAGTGCGAATCACCGCCTATGCATACGACTATAACTGAGCTGTAGCAAATATTCATAGTTACCAAGCATGTACAGAGCCCCTGGCAGTCATGTAAGAATGAAATGGAAGTATATGTACTGCCATCATAAGTGAAAAGTCTGATTGAAGTATTGAAGGAATTCGCCTATGTCCGTTTGCATGAGCTTGTTATTGATGGTTAATCTAGCAGAAATTGAAGTGGTTGGTAGTGCTGGCTATGGATTGTATTTAATGAAGAGTTTACTTTCAAGTAGATTCATCTGTGATGCACTGTTGTTGGCACAGGTCAAGAGTCTCAAGAGTAGCACAAGAACAGTGGTCAGGGCTGAATTGCGAAATTTTGAGGCATGAACATGGTCGTTTTGAGTTTCATTTCTGGTCATTAGCTCATCGCTTATGCGATTCAAGTATTAAGAGTTTGATAACTAAGTTTAAAATTTTTCATTTTCACCGTTTTTATAATAATTTTGGAAACGATGATGAATTTTGCAGCTTTCAATGGAGATTCCCTGACATCCTGGACGATCTTACCGCTAGACAAGATCCGACTTGTGAGACGCCAATTCAAGTCCCTTTTCCCGACAGTTCTGGCTTCTATCATGTCAGATGCTTTCCAACGAGCCCTGGAGACGTCTGGAAAATTGGAAAAACCTAAGTGTGTTCGCATAGTAATTCCAACACCATGGCCGAACCGTCCCTCAAAATTGTGCAACCACGTGTAAGTTATAAACAAAATATTTACGTATAGCCCTCGATCAATTCGTTTTCTCACATTCGCAGTAATTCTTTGTTTATATCATTCATTTCTGATAGTTTGTATACCATGGACTCCAATAACCGTCTCTAGAATCATCAAAATATTGTTCACACGGTCAGTGCTATGTGAAATGTCGTGTAGCACGCAGAGTCAGCAGTCTTATGCTTCTTGATATTAGCCAGTTTGCGAAAACCAACGTAATACAAACGTAACGCGCGTAAACGTAAACATTCCTATGGCAACCCATATTAAAAATATGTTTGCGAAGGCGTATTTATTTCTACGTCGTTTCTCGCGAACTGACTATTGTCATGTCCCATGAAGTATTACTTTGTTTATTCTGTCCATTGGAGTTTCATAACACGTTCTGAGGATCTAAGGTGCTTGAAGTCGTTGTGAAAAAAAATATTTAGAATTTCGCGTAGGATTATCCTCATAACGACAATCCTGATCATGATATGGCTCATGACCATTTTAATTCTCCTTGCTATTTCCCAGGGCATGGATTCACGCTGACCTTACCATTGGAGACCCCAAGGTGATGGAGAAATTTGAATGCAGCGTGAAACAAAGCTATTTATCTGGTATGCACGGAGTGATGTGGCAGATCTTCAGATGTCTGTATCTTCTCCCAGCACCTTTCCTCGCAGTTTACACCCACTGGGGGGAAACTAATTTACCTCCAGTTGTGCTTTCGTGTATTCCGGGGTCCATGTCGTATGTCTCAATGGTTGGGAACCCTGTTGAGCAGTGTGTTCCTATACTCGCTTTGGGATGCTCTACAGGTAAAATTTAACCACGACATTTTCTTATTTGACGTAAAAATTGTAATAATGAGTACAAAATAACTTCCACGTATAGTTGACGGGCAATGTGCAACTGAAATGCTGATCCTATGTAGAATTTGAGTAATATTGAGCTACTGGGTTGTCTTGACCTCGAGCTTACATAAAACTTATGTTCTCCCCATTCATGGTATCCATATTTTTCAAAGAAAGCTAAGATCAACTTTATATATTTATGTGTGCGTTCAAGCACTAACCCGTGAAAATCTGAACCTTGAAAGTGGTTGCGTCATAAGATAGATTATTGTCTTTAATTAGTAGTAGTATTAATTTGGAGCATAGTATGAAGGTTAACGTTGTTGATTCATCTTGGATAAAACTCTTGGAAAACATCCAGTCAAGAATGCAATTGTTTTTACTACAGGAAGGTCTAAAATGCATATGATTTATATTGTTTGCTACATAGGTGCAAATGCGTGCGTCACGACCTACGGCGATGGCGCTTGCTTCTCCCTGCGGGTCAGTAAAGAAGTTTTACCCACACAAGAACTACTGGATCAGTTGCTCAACAAATACTTGCATGAGGAACTTGATAATCTCTACTCAATGGTAATAGTTTTGAAATAAAAACTGTCATCCACTTGTTTAACTAGTTGGTTTAATGACATTTGTGTGTTTAACATGCGCAGGCACTTCAAGACGTCAAAACAAAAGAAATTTCAAATCCAGCTCAACACATCCAAATTGATATTCCTCCAAAGGAGTAATAGTAATTTATGACATTGTGTTGTTATCTATGTATGTAATATTATTATTACTCATGTGTTAGTCATAAGGATACATCGCTGTTGCGTTTCACGCTGTCGTTCACAGACGCATCATATAGTAAATTAAATTAATGCAGAAAGTCAAAGAAGACCGTCGCGGATGTTCGTCGAAAGCAAATCACACGTTTCAGACTATAAATGCATAATTACATTGGAGCAGGGCAGTGATACTAAGGAACATCTAGATGATACTAATGTAGCTCATTTTTTATTGTTGATCTTGTGCTTTTGTAAGCAAGATGTATGTGTGGTTCAATTTTTGCACGTTCTAATCATGTAGAATTTCTCAAGAAGAAGAAGGGAAATCTGACAAAAGATACGCCCAGTGCTTGATTGTGATACGGAAAATAAGAAACTTTGTTATGTAATCATGGTTCACGCGGGTTGTAATCTTACCTTCCCGTCGTCACCCTCCTCAATCAATTTACTCGACTGACTACTCTTGAAAAGTACACGTGATAGCTTTAGCATTTTGTAGTGTCGAAAGATGTGCCTTTATGTTTCTGTCCTTGTAAAGCCAAGTTTCAAATACTTGGTGTATGTATATATTTAAAACGATGAAGCTGTTTTCGTAGTGAGATAACTCTCACGATACGACTATATAAGAACTCCTAACTCATCATCTATTCGTCTATTGCAAGGTCGTGATGACAAGTAGCAACAATTTTTTATGCGATACCTTGAAATAAAAATAATACCCGAATATTTGTGTCCGGATGCGGAGCAAAATTAACACCACGTAGATACACAGTAACGCCAATGAAAGTGTTACATTGTGGAATGAAAGTGTGGAGCAAGCAGCTGTGTTGTCTTCCTAAGTACTTACATCAATCAGAGTTTGTAACTTCCAGCTTATTACATTATAGTAATGTTAATTATAGACTAGAAAGACTGATATTTTATCTGATCACTCGTAAGATGATTTATCACAAGTGACACTGTATACATTAAGCACGAGTACTACGTTCCCAAATCCACTTGTTAGTGTCTGTATTTCAACAATCATTGTATTAGCTAGTTCAGCAGCCGAAATATTCCAGTCTTGTATCATCGTGTGCGTGTAGCAGTTATATTGGGGACTGAAGAAGCAATTTTATTCATGCGCATGTAAATTTTACTTTTCGAGTTGCCATTTTCTATTGAACCACAGAAGGTTTCCGCACCTTTGTAATTATTTTTATCAAGAGATTGCGAAAATCTCTTGAGCTAATGAATTGATGCAATTATATTTTGTTTTAAAGTGCTCTATGATTTAAATATATGCTTTTCATAATACACACGATGTGTGCAGCAGGCTTGATTGATGCATACGCATGCGGCAAGAGCTTGAGACCTCAAATGCTTGTAATTTGTAATCTCTACCAACTGCCATTATTTTGCTGTTCCTTCAAGAAAAAATCAATGTTAATACTCGTGAAGGCTCACAAGAAAACAACATTGGGATTAATTA
>JAQIWI010001501.1:0-16101 GCA_034698825.1 Deuterosminthurus bicinctus | reverse complement strand
GAAGATAAACGGACGTGGCACAAGCAGATTACATGCCAGGAGCGGGAAAAAATGGAAAATATTCTCAATCCTCCTGACTACGAGCCGTTTCATTTACATTGGAGCGTCTGCAAAGGCGACACACAGCAAGTATAATAAAAAAATAATTGTTCTTGTAGTACTTACTCGAAGTATTGAACTCGTTTATTGTAGACAGCCGCTGAAAAATCTAAACTCTTTTGCTGGTACGAGAAAGAAGTGGATCCTGTATGGAAAATTGGACCCTTAAAAGCTGAACTTCTTTCAACTTGGCCGCATGTGGAAGTCATTCGTTTCCATGACCTTGTCAGTGAGCAGCTAATGACTGCATTTAAGACAGACCCTAACAACGTCCAATATCACAATTCATTCGTAAACTATGAACTTCCGGCTCCGAAGCGTTATTTAGCAACAGTATTTGCCACCACGAACCATACACTGCAACGAAAGTTGTTCACAGTTTCTCAAGCAGTAAGTGGACTGCGCATTGGAGATTTGGGCCTGAACGCAGAAGCTGTGACGTATGTTTCCGGTGGGCATTCCATCATCCATCGAGACTGGGTATGTCATTGTTACTTCAAGTTTTCATTCAAATGTTTTTTTTCTATTTTTCACTAACAACTGTAACTCTAGCACGATATTCACGAAGATGTTGGCATATCGAGGTCAACGTTGGCAATGTTAATGATTTACGTGGGTACTTGTTTTTAAGATTATTTATGAAGATTTAGTCTTGAAATCGATAATTCATTTATAGATTGCCCAACCTGAACAAGGAGGAGAAACTACATTCGCCAAGTCAAATTTGCTTGTAGAACCGATTCTAGGGTCTGGAATTTTAGTTCATAATCTCTTCCAATCAGGAAAAATGGACACCTATGCACCGCATGGAGCATGCCCAGTAACAATAGGAAGAAAATGGGGTCTGTTCCGTAAAATTTATTTGACACGCAACGGTCGTAATTTGTTTACAAAATTGAATGTTTTCCTGCAGTGATTTCAAAGCATTTCGATTATTGGGACCAACACCATTTAAAATGCACAAAAGATCCAAGCAGTAGGTACGAGTTTTTGGTAAATGGTAAGACCAAGTTTAAGAAAGCAAAAGTTATGTGTTTTCATGGGTGAATTTATAAAGGAGTATTTGTACTGTAGTAACAGTAACAGTAGTCAATAGTACTTCGCTAATATTGTTTTAGCTCATTAGGATTAAATTAAAAAATAGCTCCATTGCATTGCACAGTGTCAACTTCCTATAATTCAACGCCTGGCATTTATTTCGATCACGCTACATTTGGAAATTGTAAAGTACTTGATCACTAGGCATCAACTACAGCGGCATCTTCTATGAGAATTTCACGAGTACGTATAGGTCAGGTAACCACCAACCTCTTCCCGGATTTAGTAATTGCCGATAGGCCCTCACAGATTGACAGCTGAACATGACGTTCCACCTTGACCTGTCAGCTTAAATGTACTAGTTAAATGACATAGGAAAGCCTGTCGATCCACAAATTTACGCTACTTCCAAGTGCTTAATTTCCAGCAAAACTTAAACGCAACCAAAAAGGTTTTTAACCGCTATCTAGCGATCATTTTTGCTTACTTCAATAATTAATGATCAAAGTAGCTATCCTTTCAAATTTTGTTGGAACACCTAAAACCAATGGTCAAATAAATTAAAAATGTTGATTCAAACTCTTATTTATAGTGATACAAATTCAAATTTAACATAGTATGGAGTTAAAAAACTGTCAGAGGAGTACAAAAAGACCCGCTCAGATAAGTGAAGGATCCAGTTATGGTGCCACTGTGGCACTGGCACACCCCGAAAAATGGTAGTGACCACTAGATAAAATTCAATTTTCGGAAAAAAAAAAAATTTATACTAACTCATACTTTTTAAAAAATTATGCTGTGCATTATTTCATGAAAAGGACTGAAAAGAGTCACAGACCAGGATAACGTCATCCTTAACGTCGTGCACGTGGCCGACGTTGCCGTGTGATGACTCATGCTTGAAGTTGACGGGCAATGGGGAGGAATGGGAGGTGACGTCATAGCAGAACGGCGGGAACCAGGATGCCGTCATGCTGTTGCGTCGTTCCGTCCATCCAGTGCAGCGTAAAGTTAACCTTTGTTCGAACAACCCCAACATCAACTTGGATAGAATCACCACTGCCAACCACACAAAACCCGAATTCGAAGCCTTCTGTTTATTTTTATCCCCTTAAACGCCTCCAAAGAATCATTCTACACCAAGTGGCTTTCATGGTCGACGATGTCGGGATGTTTTATTGTTGCGTATCAAATGGCTGTAGTTGGAACGACGCGATGCCAGCTTTTCTTCATTGTTCACAAACATATAAATACGGCTTCATTACTCATCAGTGTATGCCCAGGACGGTAACCAACAACAAGTCTTTACTACAACTGCTGTACTGCTTGAAATCAATGAGTAAATTTGAGGACTTTGACGACCCGGAAGCTGCGATTGCTGCAAACGCTGCACATTCTAATAAGGACAGTGAAGCAAAAAGGCAAGTCCATTGCATTTATTTGTGTAGCACGAGCCTTTTTCAGGTTTAATCGATTTTATTGGACGTGTAGATCAAGTTTGGCGTCTCACTTATATCAAAGATGAGATTGATCAATCAAGGCACGCTTACAAATAAGGTGTGTGACGCAGAAGAAGGAATGAGATCAAAGGAGGTTCGATGGAATGACACTATGAAGAGTAACGAGAAGGAAACAGATTACATTATGGACACGTACTACAAGAATATGTAGGCTGATGCAGTATGCGATATTTTCGCTCCTTGGTTTGCTGCCATTATGGAGATCAACTCGTGAGGATGAGACACATGAACGATGGCAAGCACACATCAAATGCGGAGTGCAATCCCAAGATAAAGGGAGATAAAATTACTACTAAATGATCGTGTGTGTAGGGAAATGATCATTTCAATAGACAAAAGAAACACGCTGTTGTTTTTGAGGCTATTTGTTATGGGTTAAATGGTCGCAATAGTTGGTAGGGCCAGTTGTATATTCCTGGCTCATGCCCATCTCCAAATTCACCACTTTTGAAAAGCAAAGACTTGATTCTGATTCTTAAAATTCTGAATTCTGAAAACCAAAAGTTGAACTGGCTACTCTCGGCAGTTTTTTAAACTTTTGGTGACTGTATCTCGAAAAATAATGACCGCTGAGACATGTGGAGCACACCATTCGAAAGCTGAATGTTCAGAGAATGTGCCTGAATGGCAAAAAGTAAAATCTAGTAAAAAATCAAAATTTTAAAAAATCACTGCCTGTAACGTAATAGTTCATTTGTCAAGGGGCAGTCCGCAGATCGGATGGCCTTGCCCATCCGCCCCGGACTGTCCCCTCTTGTATAAAAAGGGCCAACTCTTCAGTGTCCAGGATCAGATCCCCCTGGACACTGGACCGATCAGCTTCATTGAAGGGATCGACTCAAAGGCTCTCATTGAGAGAAGCCTGACTCCGATTGTAACAACAAGGGCAACTAAGGTTAATAAACAAACACATCTTCATGTTTTCCTAAAAACACAACACATCAAGTGGTGCACAACCCGGGATGATAACTGGACATATTCTCCCCAGACACACACATGTACCTCACTCACAAGGACACTTTTAAGAATCCCAAGTCCACGGCTAGCGACAGTACAAATCAGAGCAACAACAACGTCATAAAAATACCCAGCCCAACACACACACACGTAAGGAATTGAGGACAAAAACAAAACAAAAACATAACGGCAATAAAACGGCCCTTGAGTATAAGACTAACAGCCAAGCGAATTATAACACGGCGGAGACACAGACAAGGGAAAGGCCGACAGGGGCTCCGTATAGACACAACAAAATATTGAGGTCAGTACGTTGGAGTCTCAGAAAAGGGAAACAACCGCTGGCTTCACCAAGGCCCAGAAGGGCTCTATATAGAGCAAGCATAATAACGAGGTCAGAAAGTTCCGCTGAGCAGCAAACTTTCCCTTCACATCCAATAATAGCAAACAAGGCCCTCAGTCCACAACGCCAAGAGATAGGCTTCAGTCAAGTAAAGGACTGGCATGAGTGAATAACCCCTGGAAAAATCTTCCAAATTGCCACTTCAGTACGAGTAGAGCAAAAGTGCGAACAAGTGCGTTTAGGCCAGTAACGTTCCGGTGCGGTTATCTAGCATAGAGTTTCCGCAAGAAAAGTGCATCGAATAGTCAAGTGTTACTCCTCATAGTACTGCCACGTTAGCACAAAGACTTAACTGAACTTCTGGAGACACAAAGTGCAAGTGATTCATAGAGGAAGAGCTGAAAACTTCTGTTCAGTGCAGCTGACGGTACGGCAGCATTCTCATAGAAAAGTTCAGAGATATCGAGTGCTCCATTAAGCAGTGACCTCATCTGACTTTATCAACCGTGAATTCCTGCCCTCACAAAATCCCCGCTGCTATCTCTGGCGCTATAACATCAACCCCAACGACCAGGCAAGCTTGGAGAGTAATCGGTACTACCTCGGGGTCAATTATTGCGGTGGATTAGGCAGTCCGATATAGTGCAGGACCACAAAACGGCACAAGCCACAGAAGCTGTAGGGACTTATTACCAGCCAGCACTGCCCAGAATGGACAAACAAGGAGATGCTCCGTCCAACGTTACGGGATCAGGGTAATAAGACATCAAATATATCGCTGTATTTTTCTTTTCCGTATTCACTCCTTTCTGACTGAGACATTTGCTAGCAAAATTGTTATAAACGGATAGATAAGGCTCATAGTTTTGATCCACAAACAACACAGGTTACTTACTCCGAAGCCGGAGCCGCATTGTGATCCAGAACGGAATAGGCTATTATTGTTGGACAGGCCCAAGTCCGTACAGCCAGTAAGGATAAGGACGAGTATGCATTAATACAAACGGACAATTGTCTGCCCCCCTTTTATAGTACGCTCCTTAGCTGTAACAACGGACCCAGCGGGTTCTGTTCATTGGATATTTAGAAAAAGGGTGATTCAGTCCACGAGGCAAGCCACTTAGAAGTACGTACTAACCGCATCATAACATTGCACCGGCTCTCCGCTTCCTGTGTCTCACTACCCGCTAGTTACGTTGAGCACACAAAATCCACAGGATTTCCATAGCCGTCCGACATCCAGCCCTCGGCATAGTCGTTCCAAATCCAAGGATAAGGGCAGCATTTGTTTGATTCGCCCGATCCGGGGGAGCAGACGAGTTACATCAGAGAATAACTACGAGCATCGCGGCATAAAGAAAAGGGCACAGTTGATCAGGTCGGTTAACGAGTTTGTCCCAAGGGAACACCAAGCGGGATTCACACTCATGAGCCAACTGGACCTCATGGTACCGAAACGCACCCTACTAAGGCATACACCCGGCTGTTAACTAACGGAGAGTGTTCAGTTACACTGAAAATTCATAGGCAAGGCGGCTTCATACGAAAGGGACCCTATAGGACGACGAGGCACTTCGTCCCAGCATAACCGGCATACCGCCTAAGCCCTAGTCCAAGGGTACAAAATGCGAGGATTCATGTAGGTGACGGTTCAGTAAATTAATTGCATAAGTATAAGCGCACAGAGCACCCTTAGCACCAGCCTTTTTTTCATAAACCAAGCCACTGCGATCAGCTTAGCCTCAGGGATCACAGAAGCCCCTAACTCCGCCTACACGGGTACTTGATTTATTGCGACTCCGTGTCGTAGGTTCCTCCCCAATAACTTCAACGGCCGAGATAGCCAATTACACAAACCGCCATGAACCGACACTGACTTTATTATTGCCAGAGCAAAGAAAAACACCACAAACACAGTGAGCCCGTCGTTAGGAGGTTCGCCAAGCAGAACGCTAGACGGTCGGATACAGTCACACACAATCAAAACAGTATTCCGGACATACCCCCACGGGCAACTACTGCCACCCATAAACACAATAACCAAGTGATCATCTCTTCCTTCCTTGTCCTAACCTTACCCGAAGGGCCAGTGGGTTTTGAACCAGCGCATGGAGAGTAGTCTGCACGATGGCAGAAGAGGAAGAAAACCCTGAAAACCTTAGGTTAAGAACAGTTCGGCATGCACTAGCCCCTCCCAAATACTCAGGCTCCAGAGGTTCGAGTCCGGGGCAGCATATATCGGCGTTCCTCATTGCGGCCAAAGCAAACCACTGGAATGAGGAATTGAAACTCTTGCAGTTCCCAGGGACGTTAACCAAGTTCGCCTTGAACTGGTACCTCGCTGCGACGGAACAGAAGGTCAGAGACGACGAGGAATGGAATTGGGATGTTATCAAGCAGGATTTCCTTGCGCATGGCACTCAGGGATTGTTTGCAGGGGATTTAGATATCCTATTGCTAGATCGCAAACAACGACCAGACGAGACTTGCCTAGAGTACTTTTACGATATGCAGCAACACATGAATATGAGAAATGAGAGTATCAGAAATAACACAGCCAGACAAAAGTCGAGAGACGTGGCGTGGACCACCCCGAAGAAATTATGGTGGGCCTTCGAGGTCTTTCGGTCGAAGAGTAAATCAAGGCAGTCTTGAGCAGGATGAAGGCCCTAGCAACAGAAACCCTTTTCTTTTCAATGGATGCGGATTCGGGGATTTCATCAGATAGAACGCAGGCCGGAAGACCGCAAGTATTTTGCGTTTATATGTCATCGAGGAACTTTTGAGTTCACAAGGGTAATTATGGGAGATAGGAACGCCTGCCAGGTGTTCCAGAAAGCTATGGACGACACGTTCAGTAGCCTTATGCCAGGGATCATAAATTGTTATATGGATGACTTATTTGCAGGGGCTAAAACCTGTCAAGGATTAAACGATAAAATAAGACTGACCTTGCAAAAACTTAGAGAATATAACTGGCGAATGTCCGCACAAAATTTCGTTTTTGGGGTAAGAGAATGAGGCTCTTGGGATACCTGATTACGAGTGACGGCGTCTTACCAGATCCCGACAAGGTCAAATGCGTCACTGAAATCGAACGACCTAAAGATCAAAGAGCCGTCCGGGCATTCCTAGGGATCGTTCAGTTTTATCGGAAACACATACCAAAAATGAGTGAAAAAGGCAGGCCCCTTTTCAGCTTGCTAAAAAAGGGTGCCGACTTCCATTGAACCGAGGCACACGAGGAAGGTTTCGAAACTTTGAAGGCGGCTCTCGTAACGGCGACGGTACTACATGACTATAATCCTAAACTACGAACAAGGATGTACAGTGACGCTAGTGATTTCGCGATTGCCTCAATATGTACTCAAATTGATGATACGGGCAGTGAGGGGGTCCTAGCTTACGCATCACGCAGCCTGACCCCCCGAGAGTGCAAATACTCCATCATCGAGAGAGAATTTATGGGATTCACGTTCGGCCTCCATCCGTTTCGCTGTTACTTGTACGGCATCCGGTTCGAGGCAATAGTCGATCACAACCAATTACTTTGCCTCAATCACGCAACAGACAAGAACCCTAGATTGTTAAGATTGGCCCTTATGGTAGCTTAGTATAATTTTAAGATATTCCATAAACCCGGCAAGGAGCTGCGAAACAAGGATGGGCTGTCTCGGCTACCAACCGATATTAGGAATGGACCGATCGATGGCCCAACGGGTTCCTCAGCAATCGTTTACAATGCAAGAACAACCGGTGTGGATCCGGAGGACATACGATCTATGCAAAGGCATGATCTGAGTTGTGAGAAATACCGTGAAACGGTCCGTACGAAACAGAGAAAATTTGAGGAAATCAACGGACTCCTGTACCGAAGAGACCATAACAAGCTACGAATGGTGGTCCCGAGTAAATTAAGGCATAAGCTATTGTCAGATGCGCACAATGCTCCTACCAGTGGCCACGGAGGGTTTAGAGCTACATATATGCGACTTAAGTTTGACTATTGGTTTACGAAGTTATTCTCGTATGTCAAACGGTATGTGGAAGGCTGTAAAGATTGTCAAGAGACGAAGCGGCCGATCCGACGAACACAAGGGTTGCTCAGGCCGATTGAACCGCCAGACGAGCCTGGCAAATTCTTGGCGATCGATTGTACCGGCCCGTTCCCAAAAACAGATAGAAATAACAGGTATGTAATAGTTGCTGTGGACCTGCTTACGAAGTGGATCGTTGCAGAGAGTGTTTCTAATTACACTTAACGAACAACATTACAGTTTATTATACAAAGGGTTGTTAGTATCCATGGCCCCATGCAGTATTTACTGTCAGATAACGGAAATAACTTTAAGAGTAAATTAGTTCGAAACTATTTAGCTGCTATAGGAGCGACACCTAGGTATACATCTCCGTACAGTCCATCAACAAATGGGCTGTGCGAACACTCTAACTTCAATCTGAAGCAGGCGAAACGAGCCTATATGAACGACAATGACCAGTCAAACTGGGACCTCTACGTCCCTCTGCTCGTCTACGCGCTGAACACGGCTTACAAAGAGGCAATAAAGACAACTCCATTCGAGTTAACATTGGGGAGAATGCCTCAGATAATCAGCTCACTGATTAGACAGGATGACCAAACGGATGACAGGCGGATAACTAAACTAAACGCGCTACCACAGAAGTGAGAGCTTGCGATCAAAGCCATCCAGTCGGCACAAAAGCAATACAAGACGAGACACGACAAAACGCACGTTCCGAACCAATACCACAAAGGACAAGCGGTGATGGTGTATTTTCCCGCGGTCAAACCGGGCCTTTCACCCAAGCTGCATAAGAAATGGAAGGGTCCCTTCATTATTGTAGAGAAAATGATGTCGGAAAGGACAGTATTAATTCGACCGATCACTTCACCAGAGAAGACGTTCATTGTGAATATCCGTCGCGTAAAGAAATACTATGACCCCGTTTAGGATGAGGAAGACGGTCAAACGACGGTTCCTACAATCGAACTGCGTTCAGGACGTATCTCAAAACCTCCTAAGCGGTATGGGTTGGAATAATACACGGGGAATTGTATATTTGTACAGAAAAGCAACGACGGCCAACAACAGACACACGAAAGACCACCCCTACAGCATGGGAGAGTCTCAACAGAACTGGCCCAGTTTGCTCTTTGGCTCCATGTGATCAGTTCAACGACAGCAACACTTGCAAATTTATGAAGGGACGATTCCGTTAACACCCAAAATTACGCTCCCGGCAGCACCTGACACACTGGTGACGGTAACAGGATCGGCTCACTCATGCTACAAACGACCCAACCGGCCGGTTTGCACTCATGTCGAGAATCTACAGCCCCTATTTGACGATGTCACATTGATGCTCCGTAATAAAGGGCGAAATGTGTTCCGAGGCAAACTGCCCCTGATTCGGTTTGGTCAAGCTAACCGGAGCAAACGGTCTATACTGATAGTTATTTTGCATTGGTGTTGCGGGCTCGCAAGTGACAGCCAAGTATTGGAACTGCAGCATAGAGTGAAAACCATGGAAAATTACATGACAAGAGTTAAATCGGCCTTCCACAACAACCATAAAGACTTACTAGTAGTGCATGACTAAGTAAATATTCTTGCAAATAAGGCTAAGGCTGTTTTCGAGAGCTTAGATGACCGCGTAAATAAGGAACTCAAAGACATGGCAAAGGCAATATATGCATTCGAGGGTTCATGGGAAGAACAGACGTTCATGACCGTCGTCGCCAAAATCTATGACCTAATCAACTTTTTCAACGTACAGTTAGTCTTGGAGGATCTCCGTGTCATCCGGGAACAATGCGACTCCAATAGGATCCTGCATGTGTATATGGGTCCGGAGCAGATCAAAAGAGCGTTTGAAAAGATGCAGACAGAACTTCGGAAGCACGGCAAGGAACTCCTGATTGATTCCAACCATGCGGACGCTAACTACCGACTCGCGATAGCGGAATGCATCTTCACAGACAGAAAGGTCCACGTGATCGTTAAAGTAGCATTTATTACGACCGGCAAACATTGAGAAGTCTATCGAATAAGACCCATAGCTATGCGAGCAGGCAACGAGACAAGAATTCTTGACCTTCCAAGTGGCCTCATTGCGAAATCTGGACTTGATGTTTTCGAGATTAACCAGCAATCATGGAAGGACGGTCCAGCCTGCAACCAGGGTCTCTGCCGAATTCCCGATGACCAGGATGATATCTATGGGTTTCGCCCTTGTCTAGAGGTTATCTTCAGGAACGCGACCACGAAGGAGCTAATCGAGAGATGCAAATTTAAAAAACTCCCCTTCCAAGAAATACGGATTACAAGAGTCGGGAGCTCCACATTTTATGCCGCCAACCTACCCCAAAACAGCCAAATGGTCTGCCTCAAGATGGACAAGAAGATCGTAGACAAACTGCCAGAAATGCAGGCTTACGGCAGCATGCGGATCAAAATAGGTTGCGAATGTGCCCTCGAGAGTGCTGGGAGAACCGTGGCCGAGCCTTCCTTTCCATGCACAATGGAGGACGAAGAAATAACAAAAGCTGTGTACTCGGTCCCCATCGCATGGACAACTTTGCATCACGTGTAGCCACCCACGCCAGGTGCGGCCGAGGTTGGGGCAACTCTAAACTTACCAATCACGGAGGAGGCTCTGCTGGAGGACGCACCAGATGGACCAATGATATCCAACTGGATTTCGACACAATTTTAGTCGGAATCAATTCTTTTATGGAGTGTGTGGACCATCCAGTTCACGGTAATGGGGTTCATCATTTACGAACTCACGAGGATCAGAACGACAATTAATTGAGGTCTCCTCGCTGCGGCGAGCCTCGAAATGATTGGAAAAGTACAAGGACATCAATGTGAGAGCCTAATCACAGTGCCTATACATATTGAGGCAATGATCTATATTACAATGATAGTCGTACTGCTGATTGGCCCACCCAAAATTATGAGATTTGGCACCACCCTGACCCCAAAATTCTATCCCCGGAACCAGAATCCGCGAGCGAACCAATCTTATCACTCGTTTAGGCCTCTGAGTGCTAACAGACCGCTCACAATCGACTCGCGGATATCGGCCGATACAAACTTTACGACCATTGAGGAAGACGACTGCGTCTTTTGACCAACCAGGACAAGTATAACCACGCCGATAGTTGGGACGCTGCCATTGACAAAGGCGCGTACATCCACTAAGAATTGCAAAATATAGGACATGAACGAAAAGCAACCAAAAAATACAAAATAAGAAAACTCTATCCTATCTCTGTCTTCCCACTATTACTAGCGTAAGCTTGTACAAGACCTATGTCTAATCTATCGTTACTCCTAGGTATACCTTCTACCAGATACAGGAAAAGCCCGGTATATACCGTTTCACACTGAAGGCTACGAGCCGCTCGATCAGAATGGCGGGCCCTAATGTGTTTTGCCAGGGCGATTGGTCCCACACCATCCTGTGTACCGCGTGGAACTGACAACAGCGCAGCTGGTCAAATTGACATACAGCTTCCACAATTTTTCATTTATGCTCAAAAACATGTTCAAGCAGCCGGTCTGCAAGGCGGAAGTTCTGAAGTTCTATTGTGTCAGCCCCGCCCTTTTTGAGGCTGCGCAACACATCCCTGCGTTCATGGAGCGCTTCCAGCACATTCATGGATCGCCACTGCAGTGGCGGAAGATCCGTTCCGCCATCATACCCATCCATCACGGACAACCCGAAGAGTTTACGGAAGAGGAGCTCCTAGTGTTGTACCCGCCAATCCCGAGGCAGCCGAACCACCACCTTTCCTGGAAGGGACCACATCGTCATAGATAGCATGGGCAACGACGACTCGACGTTGAGGTCGCAAATAAAACAGGCTAACGGGATGGTAGAGGAGCTCAAAGAAAAACTGCGGGCACTCAACGCAGAGATGGACAACGTGAAAGACGTGGCAGTGACGCATGTAAAGCATGTCATTCAACTACAAGGAAAAATCAAGGCGTTGGAAGAGGACAACCGGCGCCAGAAGACCGACTGCAAAGAAGCACTGGCCATTGCGGCGCACGTGAAGAAACGCCAGGAAGAGGCAACCGGGAAGCGGAAAATCTTGGAAAAAGGGGACAAAATCCGACAAGCAGCCAAGGCGCCCAAGAAGTCGGAAGGCCAACAGAAGCAACAGCCGGGTCTTTTCACGTTTGGAAAGGCAAAGGCCTTCAAAACAGAGTCGCGGGTGCATCGTTTTGGTAAACTGATTGACCCAGTCAGAAACCCCTTTGGTTTAGAAGGCATAGGTGCACCCCCAGAGATAGCTAGCGGTCAAGTTGGGCTTATCCCGCGACTTGACAATGTCCCTGGAGAATTCATGGACGAACAAGTGTACGTACCGCTCACCCCGAAGTATCTGGACCCAGCTTGCGTATTTCCCCTATTAGATGTAGATTAAGGCTTGAGAGCACAGGCGCAGATCTTTATCTCACATCTTTAATCTTTCCTATCATTTACTATTAATAATTGGTTTATTAATTAAGTTTTTTGTTGATTAGACTTTACGAGAAAACCTGTAAGTCCGTGTTTGCGGAGGTTTTTGACCTCATAAAGGACGAGGGAAACGAAATGGATTTGAAAGTGCTGACCCTGCGTTGGTATGGGGAAGCTTAAAAAGAGATTGCTCGTCTGCGGAAGCGAGAAATGCAGCTGTCCCGGGAACAACAGGAAGAAACTCGGGTGGTGCAAGGGTTAAAGAGAGAAAACGGGAGACTCGTACGGTTGCTGAATTCTATGGGAAAGAAGGTTCAGCGCCTCTACACAGCAACCCAGCGGTTTCGTCGGGACGATTCAGAATACAGCAATTAGGTGGCAACCCATCAGAAAACAGCAGTTAGTGACAGCTCATCAGAAGACAGCAATTAGGTGACAGCTCATCCAACTGAGGAAGATCCACTGGGAAATCCGAGCCGACGAACCAGCACCAATGCATAGGTTAAGGCGATCATCAAACATAATGAGAAAGGGCATACGAATTTATTGTTGCGTTAAACATCTAGAAATAAATTCATCCAACTGAACATTTATATGTATTGCCTGTTTTAATTTTAAGGGTAATAGGTTATTTTAGCTTTAAGGGATACTGAAGCATTTTAAGTTTAGTCTTCTTGATTTCGACTATTCCAATGTTAGATAGTAATTTGGGGTATAGAGTATGATTGAAGGGACCAATCATCTAAAGTAAGGAAGTATTGTTACGTAAGAGTTCATTTGTCAAGGGGCAGTCCGCAGATAAAATGGCCTTGCCCATCCGCCCCGGACTGTCCCCTCTGTATAAAAAGGGCCAACTCTCCAGTGTCCGGGATCAGATCCCCCTGGACACTGAACCGATCAGCTTCATTGAAGGGATCGACTCAAAGGCTCTCATTGAGACAAGCCTGACTCCGATTGTAACAAGAGCCACTAAGGTAAATAAACAAACACATATTCATGTTTTCCTAAAAACACAACACATCATGCCAAAAGTGTCAGAAAATCACTTCAAAAACTTTCAAAACTCGGCATTTTTAGACTCCGAAACAACTTTGCGGTATTCAGACACACCTGATCCCGTTCCCGACCACCAAAGGAGTTGTCTAAACTTTACAAGAAGACTGGGGAACGCTCTCGACCGGTGGGCAAATGTGTGGAAGTAGCATCCAAACACCAACTATGAAGGTCAATTGCGGCGGAACCCATGTACTTTCGGGATGGGTGGGTACGCAGTTATTGTTATCAATTATGGGTCTTTTAAATGCGGTACTATGTTTTTGTAATTTTTTTGGTGTGTAAACCGATCCCCCATTTGATTTAATCTTGCTCCATTGTCTTCTGACCTCCGTTTCTGTTACTGTTAAGCTCTAGGTATGAACACTTTGTGTCCTACCGCCAAGTTTTTGGTTTTTTTCCTCTCGTAAGTTTCGAGCGAAACTGTGTCTTGTATCATAAAAGTATGATCCGTATGTATTAGCGCGGGATTGCTTGTAGTCACTAGTTTGTCACTTTCAAAGTCCAGTGGTAGAAGAAATAGAAAAGTTAAACGGGTTTAAGTGTCTTGCGTATGTTACAATAGGTTTTGCTTGTTAAGTTCCGAACATCCTAGTGTTTTACTGTGGTGGACATCCCACTGGACGGGACCTAATAACAACTGAAGATGAACCACTTAGCAATGAATATAATTTCGCCATTTTTAACCATTGAAATTTCCAGAAATTACATCCGGCCACGTATTTTGTCTGAGCCATGAAATCATATAGACGAACTCCTCTTCAAAGTTTGAAACACAAAACTTACAGTCCCTTCATGAAATTCATTTTAGGTCAGATATGTACTGTGAATGTTAAAGATAAATCGGAGCTGCAAAGCCAGCACAAGAGCTTCATGCTTGAGCATATTTATTTAGTACTTTGAAAGCTATAGTCAGTTTAAGAGTTGAATTGTGCATTGTTTTCTCTTGTTGGCGATACAACGTGACTTCATGATTTCAGTTCGTATCTAAACTTGGAGCTGACAAAGGTCACAAAAATTTCATGCGTTGCCATAATTGTCAGTGAACCGAAAAATTTTTTATCTGTTTTGTCACGTAGTCAGAAAATTCCAATTTATATTGAACTCATAAGGTGAGCTTAGAAACTGGTCTTCGTCAACACTAACACGCAAACAAGACGCCTACCACAATTATGTCAAAGTTACAGAAATTTTTTTTGACTGTTTTTTCGGCAGCAGCTTTATCACAGGCAGTGCCCATCGGCCCAGACGGCTCACGTACGTTACACCTTCTCCGAAACACCGTCGGACAAATGACCGTTTCCAAAACACCTTCTGACAATTGACCTTCTCGACATAACACCTTTTAGAAAATTAACCTTCCGCCAAAAGACCTTCTGACAATTGACCTTCTGGACATAACACCTTTCAGAAAATTGACCTTCCGCCAAAACACCTTCTGACAATTCACCTTCTGGACATAACACCTTCTCTAAAATTGACCTTCCGGAGAAACACCTTCCGCTTGAAAATGAGCAACTAGTTCTCCGGCCTATTTCTGCACAAGATTACAAGTTTTTCTGAGCAGTTTGTCCGGCATGATGTTTTTTATGCAGAGAGAATTTCCAATGTTCAGACAGCTTTACCAGCGTCCTGTATGTTGTGCATACGGTTTCTCCAGCACATTTAAGTTATCCACGAAGTTTCTCCAGCAAAATTACATTTCTATAGAAAGCTTTTAGTTCTCCAGCAAGTATTTTCAACGGCTTGGATTCTGTACAATTTCAATTCTCTAGGACGTTCTGCAAGCTAGCTTACAATTCTCTAGGAGGTACTGGTAGCTAGATTAGTATTCTCCAGCAAGTTTATCCGGCACGGTTTTAGTTCTCCAGGAAGTTCTTCCAGCACGCTTTTAGTTCTCCGGGATGGTTTTCCAGCACGCTTTTAGTTCTCTAGGAGGTTCTTCCAGCACGCATTCAGTTCTACAGGAAGTTTAACAAGCAAGGTTTCAGTTCTCCAGCACGCATTTAGTTCTCCAGGAGGTTCTTCCAGCACGCATTTAGTTCTCCAGGAGGTTCTTCCAGCACGCATTTAGTTCTCCGGGATAGTTTTCCAGCACGTTTTTGGTTCTCCAGGATATTTTTCCAGCACGCTTATAGTTCTCAAAGGAGGTTCTTCCAGCACGCGTTTAGTTCTCCAGAAGGTGCTTCCACCACGCATTTAGTTCTCCAAGAGGTTTCCCAAGAAAGCTTTCAGTTCTCCAGCACGCTTAAGATTCTCCAGGATGTTTTCCAGCACGCCTTTAGTTCTCCAGGTTTCTCCAGTAAGCTTCTCCAGGATATTTTCCAGTGTGCCTTTTGTCTCCAGATTTCTCCAGTAACTGGCAGTTCTCCAGCAAGCTTTGAGTACTCTAGCAGGTAACGCAGTGGAGAAATTTTCTGTACAACTGGAAGCATACTGGAGAAGTTCCCTGGACAACTGGAAGCATACTGGAGAAGTTCCCTGGACAACTGGAAGCATGCTGGAGAAGTTCTCTGGACAACTGGAAGCATGCTGGAGAAGTTCCCTGGACAACTGGAAGCATGCTGGAGAAGTTCCCTGGACAACTGGAAGCAT
>JAQIWI010001500.1:0-16101 GCA_034698825.1 Deuterosminthurus bicinctus | reverse complement strand
AAAGAGGAAGAAGTCAGTCAGGATGTCAAGAGTTCTTTGGCATAGGGATGTTCATCAGTGAAAAAGGATGCTGAATTATTGCTCAGTCCATGATCCTACGACCTTTGCCAATGAATTCCATACCCTACCTTAACAAAACTGATAAACTAGGTCGCTTCAAGGCACGCGCTGTCAGCTCAGTCTACCATGTCATTCCTCTTGAATAAAATAAGGCCTGAAGCAGTCGAGTAAATGGTGATGAAAATCATAGGTTCTGTCTAAACAAATTTAATGAAATCGTACAAGCTCCACCGGTTAACCCATTCGTACTAAACACACACATTGAGTCCACTGGTTCAATTGTCTGCATGAGAGGTATGAGAAGCGAGTGACCGGCATAGGTTAATGATTTCTGCAGCAGCAAAAACTTGGCCAATTTATTCCCAGTTGAGCAAAAAGAAAAAGAAGAAGAAGAGCAGGAACAGTAAAAAGAACACATAGAGTTCTTCCAATCTCATGATAATAGCACCCTCAGAATCATAATAATTTCATCATCAAAGCCTGTACATGTCTATCGGGGAGCGTGAGTGCATAATAAAATACAATCACACTCATCACCTTCGACGTTGCCATTGAGCTAGCTGGCTCTGTTTACTCCAACCACTTCCCACAGTTAGTTTCAAATTAGTCCAACTGCTAATGACTGATAATGAATATGTGCACACAATACGAGACCATTCCCTCATTAACTAGAAAGAAGACAGGAGGAGGCGGAGGAGGAGAAAGAGCAAGCGTCTCCTGCTAATCACACTGGAATACATTAAGCTCAACTAAAATCCCTATTTCCCATTCATCATCATCCTCCTCCTCATGATAATAATAATAATGATATAGGAGCGGCATATGTTTACTATCCACTCAAACGTCCACGGAGCACAATAGTGCTTTTCACCTGAAAAGCATGCCGCCGCCTTTCGATATTTCTCTCATGTATATGCGCAAAATAATAAAATGAAGCCTCTCTTTTTAACACCACTTCAATGCTGACTGACTGAGTGAATGAAGTAGGCATACAATGTTAGCATTCCATTTACAATGCTATACAGCGTCTGACTCCATCGGCTCAAAAACTCAGGCAGGATGAATGTATATAGACGACAGAGTAGGTGGGAAATGAATGTATTGTCATATGGATTTCAAAGAATGAAATAACAAGGAGCAAAAGACATAATATTATTACTGTGAATGGGAATAAGTGGCCAAACTTGGTGAATTCATTCGTGTCTTTCTGGGTCCTTGTGTTATCTGTCACGTCATCCGGGTCGTCCTCAAATTGCGGTTCACCACACATACAAAGCATATAGAGAATGCAAGAAGAAGAAGAGGGAGGAGATGGAGGAACAAACCGAAAGCCATTTGTATTCTTGCGTGTCCCAAAGTGTCTCTCAAAATTAACAAGTTGCATGGCAAGTTCTCTATGTGGACAGGCTACATAATACTACTACACAAGGTCCACTCCCGTATATATGTAAATTCAAAAAATGTCATGGCACTGGATCGGTAGTTCAAACAATCCCAACTGCATTCCAGATGAAGAACACAGCTAACTGTATTTCCCATTATTATTGTGCAGATGATATGGCAAGGAAGAAGAAAAGTTTGAAGGACATTTGAGTAGAGAAATGGTCGGTTCACACGCACACAATATTTGTTACGCCAGAGTCGTGCATATGGGATATATACAGGCCTTTGTCAAAAGTCACACAAGCTAGATGTTTGCTTTCCCATTTGTGTTGATTATTTGGCTGGAGCAGATACTACTACATGGGGAGTGTGAGTTCTCCTCCCAAAAGAAGAATGTAATACACAATGTGTAGTCTTTTTTGCATTTAGAATCGGATGGTTAAAAGAATTAAGCGAGTATATGACATAGTTTGTGACATTTAGGCCCAGCCGCCGCCTCATGACCAAAGTTAAATATGTACCGAGGGTAGGGAAGGGGTAATAATTTACCTGCACAGGTCGATGCCAGCTGAGAGGATTGAAATAACAGAGTCTTGTCTTTCCATACTTGACTTGTTCTGTTTGTCCAACATTTTTAACTCAGAAGTCATGGACGACGGAAGTCATTCACTCACAACTTCACCGTCCACTCTACGGGGTACTTCAAGGATATTCCGACTTCCACTTCTTCTTCTTCTCCGTAGGCACTATAAAAAGCAGTTGTCTTCCTGCAAAGAGAATCAAATCCTTTTGTCAGTAAAAATTATTGAAAAAAAAATGCTCCATACTCTCCTCTTGCTCACATTAACTGCATTCATAATGAGGGCCGAATCTAAACGTCCATAAGAGCCATTGACCTATGCGAAATCAATGTGCTATCCACATTCACACACGCAGTAGTGTTCAAGCTGATCCATCTTTAGGAGCAATAAACTGATAGTGTCAGTATCACATGAACAGACAAAAGCCTCTTTCCTATTAAATTACGCTCCTGCTCCTTCCCTCTCAGGCCAATCCAAAAGATGCTCATCCATCAGAAAGAACAAGAGGATGCCATAAGGCCTACGAAGATACGTAGTTGTCATCATGTCACTCTATATTACTATCGTCAGTCACCATACTACACACGCGAACGGGATAAACTGACAAGAGCCCTCCAACTTTTTACACAAACTTCCTACAAAGATAAATTACACGCCACTTGGCCCATAATAGGCACTGACCACGGGTCAAATCAAATGCATTTTCATCAGTTCCCTTCCCCATTCATTAATGTAGAAGGGAACTGGTGCAAATGCCGTAGTAAATCCACGTGCCTAAGGGGCAAATGCGAACATGATTTGATGGCAATATAGGAAATAATTCATGTCCCCTTTCACAGTACTCCATTCATTCATACACCTTTCAAAGCTCGTACAGAATTTTCCCGTCAAGAACTTTGATCCTATCAAGTATGGTTAAAAGCCATTTGGCGAAAGCTATTAAATCAGCTTCCTCTCATCATCACCATCATCCTTTACACGAGATGCTCTATACGGATTGAGGTCCATCTGTAGCAGTATAGAGTGCGAAAAATAACGCCTGGACAGACAACTGATGTGTTTTGACATGTCCATCTAGGGCCTTTGCAAAAGGCACAATGGAAAGCGCCTATTTGTCGCAATTCTATTTTGGTGAGCGGAAAAGCCGAAGGCATGTTTGTGTACACACATTGACACATTCACATATACTTGTCTACACTGAATGTCGAGTACGCATCGCTAGTTAGCCGATGAGCCCCAGTGATTAAACCAGTGACTTTTTCAAGATAGCAACTGACGATGATGAGTACATAGAGACAGCATATAGGAAAGCGAGATAAATCACAGTCCCGATAAACTTTTATCACTCTTTTTTTTTTCTTCTAAATCCAACAATAAAATCTGAGCGCATGTACTATTTAGACGAAATAAAAAATTTGATGAATCAGAGCAGAGTTATTGATATGAGACAAGAGGGGTATAGAAGCCTCCTCTCCATAGACAAAAATGATCATCACTGCCGAGAATGCATCAAAGCATTAGTATAATACAGACCAAATCAGTGACAGGTCACACTTGATGAGAATTCAGATAAACTTAAGATACATGTTTACACATAAACACTTTAAAAACAAATACGAGGCCAACCTGGAAAAAGTCCCCGGTGGTGATGGAAGACGCGGAGAGGATTAGTAGATCACAATAATTATATTATACTTGAATTTTTTGACACATCCAATAATACTGATCATACACACGTGACGAATGAAGAAGCTTGACAGCTTTAAATCCTTATTACATTTTTTCACTTGTCAAAGTTTTTCCTTCACAAATCAAGACGACAATACGAAGAAGAAGAAGAAGAAAAAGAACATGAGGGAAATCTTCCGTTCAAAGCCATCAAGATGATTAGCATGGACGGGAGGAATGATCGAGATAATTATTTGCTGAATTAATTAAGGGATTCCCACAATATTCTCCCAATTCACCACCAACCTGCTCATCTTTCCTTCATCACACATTGAACACAATCCCTCGTACACATGAATGCTGCGCAATATTGATAGAAGTCTCACAATCCCACACTATGGATGTAAATTTCATTCATATTATTAGGGTAGATTACACATGGGATCAGCCTTTTGTTTATGATTTCCGAGTTAAAATTCTTGTTCAATTTCTCATTAAATTAATACGGTTACATGCGCAGTTCAAGGTTCGGCTATAGGATTAGAGCGTCCTCAATTCTCTATATACTCACAAGTCACATTGGGCTCGATTCTTTTACGGGCTCTCTCATTTAAGGGCTGACTGACTATGGCTCCAAATCCATTATTCCCGTCGGACTTCTTGGTCGCTTTCATATACAGTCTCAAAATTTCCACTGTTAAAATCGGAAGAGAAGGAATTCACTCACACAAATAACACAGTCACTAATACATGAAGAATAAGCTGATACAATGTAGTCTGACAAGAGCTGAGTGACTACTACTATAAAATGTTCAGGTTCCAACTGCTCATACACACACAGTCAGCTGCTCCCAGGCCTTCCGTGCAACAACTCCTGGCGTAGGCTTTTTCAAGTTTGCTCACTTGAAAGCAAGAGCAGCAGCAGCCATAATGGATTCATGGCGTTCATTCAGTCAGCTCTTAATCGTTTCTGCCTCTTTAAAATCCAATAAAAGTAGCTTCAAGTTACAGTGGAATAGAAGCAGCAGCGTATATAGCTACACACACCTGTAACAACTCAACTTTTCAGAGCTATTCATGCAGATGCAGGCAGGCAGGCAGGCTGGCTAAATGAGTTCGTGATCCCACTCACGCCGAAAAACTCTCCATTGTTCCCATAGAAAAGCATATGTGAATTTGGGGGAAAATAGCAATAATAGATTTCTGGCAGTGCATCGTAGCTAGGAGCGCATTCTTCTTCATTCATATGAGCGTTTTTGTAGATTTGTTCGAGCAGATACATAGGACCGACGGGGAAATGTTATAGTATTGAGAGGTAAATGTCAAGATTGTTCTTCTCATCTGCCAGAATCTTGACAAAGAATGTCTTGAAAAACTGCAAAGTTGAGGGCTTTCGTTTGCATCATCTGCACACAATGAGGAGTTTCAATGGGTGGTTCCAGTCCAATCATTCATGCTACTGATGGGAAAAATGCTCGCATATATCAAGACATATGGGACGTCCCAGTGGGGCCCGGAAGCTCCAAGAAAAATTATGTATGGCAGTCATGTGAGGCACAGCTTTGGTAATAATATCAACTTATTGCACAGTCGGAGTAGCCTGGGTACAGTTGAGAGACTTCTTTACGTACGTAAAAGAACTGATGTTTTACAACATGCAGTTAGCGAAGGTATTGGGTTGGAGGTGGTTGTCAAAGTACGAAGGTGATTTATCTCATCTATAGCCTATAGCTCCTTCTCCAGTTGTTCTCAACCCAGAGAATAAAAAGGCTAGACTCGCGTAATTGAGTTTGATAATGAGTTGTGGATTCAATTAGATATTCTCTCTGCTTGAGCACACCTTGAAATGGGAAGCGTTTGAGGAAGTTTGACGGCTTGAAATCAGCCACTGTCTTTTGACATGCCGGCCTCCTCCTGAGTCGAGATAATTATTTCCCATCAAGTATCAAGCTCAATCAATACACTTCGTCGATCCTCACTCAGGCAGTCAAATGTGACGACACATGAGGAGACGGAGAGTTTTGTTGTGAATTATTCACAGCTTCTACTCACATATGGAGAGGTAACGCCAGGGTAAAAAATTCAAACTATTCTCTAGGAAGTTGTCCATGTAAATTTACAAGCACGTAAAATGATTTGGTGGTAAAGGAAGTCTCATCATCATCTTCTCTCCGTATGATAATGACCTTGCAAAACTTTAAAGCCGTTGGCAAAGTGCAGAGAGAGGGTTGCTGTATGGAAAGAAGCTAACTAATTAGTAGCGTACCTATGGATTCTTATTGTAAAATAAACGAGGCAGGCATTGAGTATGTGTGTGTGTGTGAGCATTAACCCACAGTTTTCCTCCTCCTTGTCCACTACTATTATACTATTGGCAGTAACGTACGACGATTGACAGCGAGAGAAAAAATTAGCGGAGAGATATATAAAGTGTAATGGACGTCGTCCTTCGAGTCATGTCCTTCGGAAGAGTCGACTTTGAAATGAGTCCATTTGCATGCATATGCATGCACAGCGACCAAGAGATGCAGCCAAAGTCTAACGCTACTGGCTCCATGATTAGTGCAATTAAAATTGATTAGCATAGGAGATGTGCAGGTGATTAAACATGAGGCGTCGTCTTCCCGACGCATCTTCAAAGCATCCAGGACGACCTCCATGACCTCTGGATACTGCCGGCATCAATCAGATTTCATTTTCTGTACACTTCATAATTGATCATTCACTTGTATAGACTGCAATGAAGACCAGGGCACACTTGCATTTTTGTCACTACTACTAACCATTGCGTATCTTCAAAGCTGCAAACATTCGTCGGCTCGGGCTCAATTCCTGTTTTACTACACACACAGGCCGGTGAGAATCAAGAGACAAGGAATAATGAGGGCCAGTAGTTGTTGGCCCTCGCCCTCATATATACAAACACAGGCTTTGGGTGTGTTTACCATAATTTACTCAATGAAACTCAAGCAACACTACTGTACCCCTTGCTCATCATTTGTGTGAGTGCGAGGTTATCTCACCAGAGTTGAACATATCGATTACGACCTGCTTCTTCAAAACTTTTGGATCCTAGCTTGTGATGAGTCTGAGGATTTAGCGAAGTCGTAATAATGCATTCCCCCTTGCAACTTGGGAAGGGAGAAAGGGTAATACACTATGAGTAAACAAGGGCATTATGGTTTAAGACCGCAGATAGGCTGACGACAGTAGGAGTCATTGGACGAGAAGTGTTTTTTTGTGGTCCCACCATAGTATAGAATTATTTATCATGCACGGCATTGTTACTTTACCGGTCCCACAAATTAGAGAAGCATAGAATGACAGCGTGGATCCAAACGATCGTGGCAGCAGCTCAATTCACAATGCAATGCAAGGGAGCAAGCATATGGTAGTACCAGAGGTTAAAGGCACTAATTCAATAGCATGTCATTAAATAGTACCATACTTATGATTTTGGTACGAGAAAAATGGGCTTTGTTTTGTTACAGTGGAATGATACATATTGCAATCACACCCAGAGTTCATCACGCAAATGAGGATTTAATCTAAACGTGTAATCTATCACATCTGCTCGCAGCCTTCAAACTTATGCCATAACACTCCGACCACAAAACACGCTTTCGCATTAGCTCGCAATAAAACGACCGCTAGAGATACGTATGTGTATCAAATTCTCAAGTTCATAATGTGAACCTGTCAGTGAGAGAGAGAGGGATTCAACTAGTTATGACTAGTTTCAGAACTTTTACGGCAACATTTCAATAACAACAAGTGGTACGGAGCTGGTCAGATCAGCTAAACATATCTAATCTGAATTATTGATCTTTAGGACGTCTACGAGGAAAATCAGGCCTGAGAGAGTCATTGACTGATTTGTACAGGTGTCAAATGTTGATTTGAATAAGAATAATACATTTCTATCCTCCAATTATGAGGAAACTAGCTGCGTGAGTTGCTCCCACGTAGGTTCTTGTGTTGTTGATCTAACTCTTATGGCTGCTAAAACAATTGCAAAGAAACAATAGAACAATTTGACATAAAAGAAAGGGATTTATTATGTACATCCCTTTCATTATTTCTACTAGATTAAATATCTGCGTCAAATGAAAGTATATAATTTAGCTTGGTTTAACACACAAGTTTTTGCAAAATTTAGATGCTCTCTATCGTGGTCTATTTCTCCCCAGCATGTTCATTATAGTAGTGAATCCAATTTTCAAAACTTCAGGAGCAGCATTGGCGAAGGGAAGAATGGAGCCTTGTTCCGCAACTTTGCCTATATCATTGACTCGTCTACTCAGGAATTCCCACGTTTCTCTGTAGCCTTCGGAATTATCTTGCAAAAGGTGAAGTTCTGAGGCGACATAAATGGAAGCAACTCCCATTCTTTTCGTGTACCAGGTCAGCTGTAAAACCCACAAATTAAAAACTGGACGGAAAGAAAAAAACTTCCGATGAAAGAAACCAAGAAACTCACATCTGTAGACTTATCCTGAAGCGAATGATGTACCACGGTATCAGCCAAATCCTGAAGAAGCTGAACGGACTGCGGAACATTTTGAGGCTGAGTTGTATGTGCTAATGCTTCATTAAAGCGTGGGACATAAGGAACTACTTTTTCCAATCGATATTGCAAAGCATCCTTCAAATTTAACTTGCTCTCCTCAAGATGAGTCTCGAGTTCGTCATTGCTTCTGGCAATAAAATGCTTGACCAAATCATACTCGGTGAACATGTTGCTGATTTCTCCCGAGATGTTAAGTTCCTCAGCCCCTTGAAAATTAAAGAAACCAGCGTTGCATGTCTATTATTTGAACCCAATTTATTTACAAGTTACCAGCTTTGATTGCATTCCGGGTCCAGCCTTTAGAATTGACATGCTCAAGAGCCTGATTCAGTATATTCTGTCTCAATTGATCATCATCCTTATCACGATTGCTCGATCCATTTGTAGCACTCGTTTCCGATGCAAACGACCTAATAAATCTAGCCCCGTTGCTTACAGCTGTCGGGTTCAGCCCTGCAATGATTACATAACACAGTATTCAATCAAGATGCATTCTAAATTAACGATACTTTCAGAAAGAAATATTGATTGTGTACTTACTGAATTTAGTGAAGAGTGCCATTTGCGAGAGTTTTAACTCTAACAATCACAACGTTTCTATCGGGTCACTTTAACATTTACCAAATAATGTGAATATTCACTCTGGTCTCCCGCCACGAGATTTGCTACTGGTACAAATTAATTCCCCTTCTTTTCAAGCTGGCCCCCGCCCCGAAAAACCGAAACTTGTGCACGCGGATGCTTCGTCATTCACACACACGTCTATACATATGCAACTTCGACATGCGATTGCCGAATATTTGGACAAAAATTGCACTTGCTCCCGCTTAGAAATTCAGACACCAAGGAGCTCACATGAGGTGATTCTGATGCATGTTGGCTGACCCCAGAAATGATGATGAAGGCCTGAGGATTATGACCTTCGATTGTAGAATTCAAGACTAATGTGAACAGAATTTCAGCAGCTTTTTCTACAATCTTCCTTTATTCCTGTGAAATTAAATACTCGTTCTGGTATAATTTTTTATTTTAAAATAAGCACGAGATATTTACCTCTGCGCTGAGAAAGATTGTATCTTAATTAGAGTAGTAAAAATAGTTTGAAAAAACTCTCTCATGAAGGAAATAAGAAAAGTACTAAATTTCTTCCAAATAAACACGAAAAACCCCATCGCTATTTTTTTGTTTTGTGCTTCCGTTTCTTGGATTTAGACTCTTCCTCTGTGTCCGACTCCGAAGAGGAACTGGAATCTGAAGACGAGCTGCTGGAGGTACTACTACTGTCATCAGAGTCATCACTCTCACTTGAACTACTTCTCCGGCGCTTGCTGTGTTTTCTACTCTTCTTGGACTTTGAGTGTTTCGGCTTACTTGTCTTGCTGAGGTGTTTCTTCTTATTGTCTGGACTATGACGATGACGATCTTTGTTGGAATCTGACTTTGAGGACATTTTGTTAACTTGTTTCGCTCTTTCTTTCCGATTACGCTCATCGCCATCTGTGGATACTACAGTTGGACCTGCCTGATCTCTTGCTGAAGCTGGATTTCGGTCAGGAATCCCTTTAAGGACGCTGTGTGTTCCAAACCCATCATCCCTGTAGTCCTCCTCGTCGTCACTTTCAACCAGAGTGTAACCTCCGATTACTTTTGCACGCTTTTCTTCCACTTGAGGAGCACAACCTGAAAGAACACATTGGCGTGAACATAAACTTTAAAAACCAAGAAACGACTTCCCACAATCAATGACAAACCTTGTTCATATAGTTGTCTTGTGATGTCATCTAGTTTATCCGAGTCCTTTGGTGGCTTGTAGTCCTTAACATGATCCACCCTGATGGTACGGCCAAGTATCTGTGATGACAAAAACTAATGTAAGAAATACACAAGCACAAAACATGCAGAAAGATATATCTGAGAAAAATCCGAACCTACCTTTATTGCATTAAAATTATCCACCGCTAGCACAGTTGACTTTTGATTCTCATAGCATATAAATCCAAAGCCTTTGAACTTTCCTGTAGCTTTGTCGCGGATCATATTGATATTCACGATTTCGCCCCATTGCGAGAAGACTGTAATAACATCACCTTCACTAAGGTCATAGGGCAAACCACCTATGAATATCCATGCAGAATCTTTGTACTCATCGTGCCACGATGTCTTCCCATGAAAACCTTCAAGTTCCCTTTGACTCAACTTTGTCACGTTCCTCACATTCCTATTGACAAGCAAACAGACATTAATATTAGTTACGATCGATTATCGATTCACGACATGATAATAATATATCTAATAAATACAAAGCTTTCAAACTTACGTCAAGGGATTCATTGTCCAGCCTTATATATATGAAAGCTGTATTCCAGCATATAATTTCACCTGCTCCCTAATACTTGAACTCGTCAATATGAAAATCACACCTCTTTTATGAACTCTTGAAATGTCACATCTGCTAAAATCTTGTAGTATTTTTCTTGCAGATTAAATCCAAAATATCCCCTGCTTATTCGTGGCCTCACATTCTTCGATGCAAAACGAAAACTTGAGTTCAAGATTTTAATTGAATTTTGGCGCCACGCCATTGAATCTTCCATTGAAGATCAATGCCTACGCTATAGATTTCATTTTTGGCCAAAATTGCGTCTAATTACGCACTTATTAAGAAAATTTCAGCATCTTATTCATTTCAATTATAAAAAATACAAAATATCTTAATAAAATCCATTCGTTCCACGATGACTGGGTAGGAGCGGAGCAAACTGTTTGGTAAATTCAGTCTTGGGAGTGTAAATCTTAAGAAGGGCGTCGTCATCTGTCAGTATAGACCTCTTTTCTTTCGGAGCTGGTTTGGGTGGATTAGGGCCTTTTGACCTTCCAGTGGATGCCAAGAGAAGAGCTTCAGTTTTTTCACTGACTTTTGATGAAGCGGAAAGGATATTGTTTAACGCGTGGGATTGCATCGATCGACTCGTCCTTCTTTTGCGGGACAAAGCAATAACATCGAAGGAGTCTACATCCGCATCGCTGGTCATGTATTGGGCCCGTGCATATTCTGGTATTTGACTCAGTTCTAATGCTTTGTTAATTAGATCATCTTGATCAGAAGGGGCTGGTGGTGGTAGTGGAATAGCGTTGGGGGTAACTTGGTAGTAAGAAGAGAACTGTTCGGGTCGAGGTTCAGAGGTCCCTTCATCGTACCAGCCATGCTGTTCAGCACCATCAAACCCGTCTTTTCCTTCATCACACTTTCCAAGCCTCAGTGAACGCAAAAAACTGGTAATTAGGGACCGATTCCCTTCCCTCAGAGGCCGCCTCTTGATTCCCCAGTCGAATGTGACAGCGTAGGTGCGGTTTGTAGCTTTATTTTTAGCTCGATTTTCCATAAAAATTTCTTTTAGCCACATACGGTTCCCTCTTGAATCCACTGGCTCTTTAGTCCGGGAAATCAAACTCCTGAAAGCATTCGAAATTGTTTTCATTGTCTCCTGGAATCTGGTTCTCGAGCCTATCGTCTGTGAGGTTGGTGTCATAGAATGAGAAGCAAGTAATGGCAAGACTTTAGGGTCCATGAATCGATCCCCTACGCCAATTTGAGGTGGTGGTACGGGAATTAATGTCTGTCGTCGCGCCATATGTTGAGGTTGAGAATTTTGAATAACTTCTGTGAGGATTTCTGTCGCTGTTCGTAGCTTCGGGTTGGAAAATTCCATGCTTTGTCTCTAGGCAGATGGATAAATTAGGAAAAGATATGGCTGGAATCTGCTCACAGTTTTGTATTACCAGATTATTTATTGGAATGAATTCCTCCATTTCGTCATCTGAACATTTTTTTCTTTTGATTCGCCTCGTCGATTTCCCTTTGACCATTGATGACCTCCTGGGCTTAATGCGATCATTTGAAAGTCGTCGGGTCCTCTGCCGACGGTGTCGACGTGAAGTTACTTTAGCCTCATGAATTACTCTTGGACCCTTGCATAATTTATGCACTTGGCTTCCATCGTTTGCTTGGACTGACTTTTCCAAGTGCTTGTGTTCCGTTAAATCAGCTTGAATACTTCGTGATTGAACTACTTCTCCATCACTTGCCCTTGCGGACGTGATAATTTCACCTTCGCTTATCCTCTGCGTCTCAATGATAGCAAGAACTTCGCTCTCTGTGAGCACAAGAGCTTCAGTGCTGGCTGTCTCATGTTTAATTTTCGGTTTTTGAATGTTATGTGACGATTTTCTCCTGTCTCCGAGCGTTCCCAAATCTTTTGGATCGCCGAAGATTCGGTGTTTTCGCTCGACACTTCTGGTCCGGGAGGATCTTCTTCGTCGTTTGCCCTGCTGTTCATTCTCAAGGATTTTACTTGTTTCTTTTTTGAAGTTTCTTCGGACCGATGGAATCACCTGTGTCGTTGCAACAGAAGCCTGAGATTCTCTGGTTGAACAGCTTGTATTTGAGTTCCAGTGAATACGCCTTAGAAGGTCGGACACACCGTCTCGAATTGCAGTAAATCTCAAGTTGGAGCTCGAGTGCCTATTTTTGATGGTGCTGTCATCCGGAGAGCAAAGATTTCGAGAAGGCAGAATTCCTCCAACATTTTCTGCAGTCTTGGGTCTGTCCTTCTGACGACTTGTGGTGCTTTTGCAGGCGCCATATTTACTTCTAACTTCCACCAAATTGTCGGCAGAAGTTGTTTCGAATGGGCTGCTGTGGGGACGCTGCTGCTGATACTCTATCCGATCTCGTCGGCGGTCGTTTGTAACCTTTTTGCAATGGTGGACGGAATGTGCCATGCGATGCTGTTATTAGCGTACAATTCATTCGCTAAATTCGACTTTACATTGCACCCTTCAGAGTGTTGCATTATCAATAAGCTTTGCAATGCACTGTCCAATGCAAAATGGCACAATGTAAACGCTTCATTTATTTTCGATGTAAATTTTGAAAGTAAATATTTCGACGTGACGTAAAAGTTCTTTTTATGACTAGTCCCTAATTCTAAACTTGGATCCATTCCATATGATCTTTTTGCTTTAATAATAATAGCACCGATAAATTATTGTTATTTCACAAACAGAATTTCAAGTTTAAATTGATTCGATTGAATGATTTATTTCCCAGGCAAGCTGTTGGCATTGAGAGCCACCTTAAAAATTTAATGTGGTAGAGTCGACCGGGTTTTTGTTGGTAAAATCTTGACGAAACTTCTTTCTTTTGCTGCTGTTGACCGCGCGTTCTACTCGACTGAACTACCAATGCAATCAATTGCATTATCCTCATGTGAAAAACAACTAAGAGTAAAATTGCGTCATTGCAACCCCCAACCACACGGAAGCCAGTAGATCAGTCTGGGAAATTTTCCCCACTTTCCTCATGCACAAGTGTATACTACTACTACTACTAGAAGCCCATCTAATACTATTGACGTGAGGCTTAAAACGAAGGCATTCTTACACTCCCGATAATTGCTTATCATTGGGCTTAGGTTAATTAGATGTGATTTGTATGTATTAACAAACCAGGCTAGAAATCCTGAGGCAGATGTGGGATTCATTTTAGTAAAGCGGGGAAAGTGGAGAGTGAAAGCGAGACGAGAGGGCTTGTGGAGTGAAGAGTTACAGGTCTGTACATATGCTGGTACTCTCTATACACTCTGCCATGCTCAGGGGCATATAAAGTTTACTCATGTTAGAAGCAGCAAGTTCACTTATTCCGCGGAATCTCACCTCAGCGGTTCTTCGCAGTCATCGCTGGAAGTATTTACCAGGAACGTTGCTCAGCACAATCCAAGTCTCTGCTCTCCCCAAAGTTGGCCCGTCTACAAGATCAGTGATATAGCTTCTTACTCAACTAGTTGAACACAAGCTTAAAACTTTTCAACCAGTCAATTTAATTGTGAGTGAATGACTCTGTCCTGATGACTAAAACTTCTAACATCAAAGTGTATAAAACAAAAGTTTTTTCCAAATTTTACTCTCCCTGCATAAATTTTTGCATTACTTTCCCACAATACATTGGTGGTTTTATTGGTCAGAATCGACGAAAAAAATGACGATCATCTGGATGACCTTCAACGGTTATACAAGTTTCAACTCGACGGCACTCAGCTTGCAATATAATTGGCAATCAGTAACAGAAAAAGTGGGCAAGAACGCACACAGTCTTGCTACAGTGCTCTGTGTGATTTTTCAAGCTTTCAGTGTTTTCAGTTGTAAATAACACTTACAGTTAAATTCAATCTAGACAAGGGTTTTTAAATGTAAATTATTAACCGTCCATATGGACGTTGATTGAACTTGATCCGTTCAGATTCATGTGAATATATACGCGCACGCTGCTTTTCTGCGTGTACAAAGGAAAAGAAAAGATGGGATTTAGCTCTGATGTCCGCCTTGTGGGTAAATGAATTTTTTCTCCCTTTAAATTTAACTGCTTGTTTCTTCCTTACCAAAGGAGCACATGTTACTTTTGCATTCACTGCTGCTCTGTCATGTCTCACGGGGATTTCAGCATGCAAATTATGACAGTGCAAAGCCTCTACTATTCAGGCGTTCTTCACTATGACGAGATTAATTAGCATATTGGATACTTAAGGAGAAAATAGCGAAGAAAATTTCATTATGGCGAGAAGACACTACAAAGGGGCAAAGGAATAAGTGGAAGGGGTGGAAGTGGAGTGAAATAATTGAATTGCAGTGAGCTATTCCGAGCATTTCTTCTGGAGAAGTGTGACTGAAGGAATGATATAATTGAATCATGGGTAAAAGGAGAGAAGAGGAGAGAGGAAAAAATAAATAAATGGTGATGAAATAATAAGTCTTCTGATATGAGTAACCTTTGAGTTAGGATGACAGTAAGGGAAAAAGTAAATGCTTGATTGATGTCAGAGGATTTCCCAAGTTCATCATTATTACCTGTGAGAATCTTAGGTCGGCTTTTCCTCCGCTTCCTGTCGCGCTTGGCAAATTATGTAGCAAATCTTAGAATGATGAATGAAGTTAATTGCCCCTCTTATTCCCTTGTCAGTATTAATTTGTCCATTAGAGGGGGAAGATTATTGATGAGGATGAGCTTACCCCTCGTGTTCAGAATAACTTAAAAAGTTGTTGTAAAAGTTAAACATTGAGTACGACTTGGATTGACATTTACAAGGCCCACCCATTCACCCCCAGCTTGAGCCCCTCTTGCTTTGAGCCTTCTTCTCTATACCTTGTGTGTAATTCAAACTGGCTGGGATGCGAGGGACGCATTAAGTCTCTCAAGTATACAGTCACAAATGTAATACGTCCTATAATGTTTCCACCTTGGAAATAGAAAGAGGGCTGAGACCTGTGTTCTTCCTCAGCTCCACTTTGTACTCCCAAGGGACGTCGTCACATCTTGGATTATTTTTACACTGATGCGAAGAAAGTATATGCATTGCCTTGTTGTGTCTTGATGTCACCGTGTACGTTTCTCTCTTTGCATTTGTTTGACTGTATGGGAGTGCTTAAAGAAGCTAGAACTCCATGTCAGTTCCAGCCGGTGACGCTCGAACCACTACACAGAGAGTGAGCATAATAGTGCTTTTAAAGGCAGAAATCTTCATCTTAAATGTTACATCGTAACGTTCCTTCGCTCTACTCCTCCTACTCCGGTTCTCATGATGGCTCTTGGAACTTGGACGGGAAATTAAAGGGCGAGTGGAATGGTTTTGTAGAAAAAGGAATTATGGTGATGATCATTCTACTTTCATAATATTTCCTCTTAAGTTTCCCAAATGAAACAAATTCATGTCATTCCCATTCTTGTGAGCTGGGGAAGTGGGCGGGAATACTAATCCTTACACTCTGTGAGTACCTGTTAGCGAA
>JAQIWI010001499.1:0-16102 GCA_034698825.1 Deuterosminthurus bicinctus | reverse complement strand
AACCGCTGTTTCAAGCAATATAAATATAAATTACATAGTCTGATGGATAAAAATGAACTTCCACTCGGTTGGTCTCGTCTTTAAGTGACATGATGATCAACTGAGGAGAATCATAAATAGAAAAAGCCGCACTAAAGCCGCCTTTAAGCTCTATACGCTGTCCAAGATATATAAAATAATTGCAAATTATACGACGACTTACTTGAGTTAGACTTGGTAAAGGTGACTTCACTAAAACCATTCTCCTCTTCCGCGGCGGTTGCAATAAATAAATAAATTACATGAAGAAGAACAAGCCATAATGTGCAGCAACCTCCGCGCATGGTACCCATTGGGAAATCCGATGTCAAATGAACCAACTTCTGTAACTTTGTTTGTACACATTAAAGAATTAAATCATGTAGATGGTAGCAGAAAATTCAGTTCGCTTTGACTTACCCCTTGGCTTAACTCTTTACTAAAGCCAACAAATGTCTCTTGCTGAGGTATTCAAAACATTATTCTGTCCCCCCCATTCTTCATCTACAATGGCACATTTGTAATGTTATGGCTTTATTGTCGTTATTCACGCAGTGTAGTGTACTGATTGACAGGGGCGACATCGCAAACGTAAAACTACACAGGTTTAGAGGGCACGTGGCAACCGGTGTTTATTAATTATCTATAGCGACCAAGTGCTTGCAAGTGTCAATTTCTTGAGCTGTTCCATTTTGTTTGACAACGAGCGCCATTGTTAAGTAGTTTGAAAACAGAAGCTACTGTTAAAAAAAATTAGTTTGGAGGAAGGAAACATATGATGTAACTGTGGATCAGTTCGTGGTGCCAGATTTTGTCCACAATTCAATGAAAGTTTAATTTTGGCAGAAGGCTATGGGTGAAAAGGACAGTAATGTCCAACGAATAGCATCTTATTTAGATTAGTTTCAGAAAGAGCGATATGGTCTTGTGATAGGCAAGCATGCACACTACGTGGTCCACGCCCATCATAATGTACCCTCTCGAAAATGATTGCTGACAGTAGTAAAACGTTTTCGTTCACATAACTTTATTGTTTTGAGCTGGTCGTTGCATTCGATGTCCATTACACTTCAACAGCTAATGTTTAGTCGCGTTTTCTTATGTACATAATACGCACCGACCACATGCATTGCCAGCATAGGAGACTCCCATCTAAACACATGCAGGAACATACTAAAAAACAGCACGAATATCATTTTTTTTTATTCTGGGAACGCCCACTAAAAATCATGGGACCCCCCCCCAAAAAAAAGATGATTGGTTCTCGCTGCATTCCACCCCGATTAGCTAAAAGCTCTGCCCCGCCCCCTTCCGTTGTTGGGGCTATATGCATCGTACATACATTCTATTGGGGAACTATCCCATTGGTTGGGCATGGTCCTCATGGTCCCGCCCCCTTTCGACATAGTTCTACGCAATGTAGTAGGATAGCGTTGCAAATAGTAGTAAAAAATAGTATTTCACCCTAGAGCTCAGACTACGGTTTAGATGTAACCTTAACTCCATACTACTCAATTAACCACAAATGCAGGTTGAAAATGTTGGATTAATTAGACCTTGTTTATTAACTTTATCTCACACACACGCTTTCTACGTGTTATCTCCACAAGACTTAATCAATCTTCAATCTCTGACGTTTTATCCAACCAATTCCTGCCCATGCAGAATTGCAACGGCCACCAATAGCCCCAGGCTATTGGCCCCCAGCCAATAATGAATTAGTATGCGGCAGCCCAAAACACACAATCATGTACATAGCACACATTGCCCCATCATCAACAGCGACTAACGACCAAATTCATCAAAATAAGGAGCGGTTTAGCCAGTTCGATTTTTCTAGTCGATCCGCCCAGAACTAGTCGATCATTGTTTTACTAGACCCGCGGCATTTGACGCGGGCTTTTTAGATTTATTCTATAGACGACGACTGTTGTATGATCGCTCACTTCCGGTGTTTCTCATTTGGAGGTGTTTAGTCACAACAGCATAAGTGGTCTTTAGCAGTGGTTTTCCGAGATTTGGGCAACATCAATCGATAGGGAAGGTTTGGGAGAAGTGCCCCCGTCTCAAGTCTGAAGTCTCCAAGTGCCACAGTTTAGGACATACATGTGCCCGGTTTTTTGGGAGTTTGTGGCGGTTGTGTAAAAGAGCTAAATTGGTTTTTGTTGTTGTTATATTGGTTGCAGTGCAGTGGGGTTCGTCTTAGTGAGGGGAAATCCCTGCGAGCTATGAATAATGTGCAGGAAGCGTAATTGTTTTGCCATTGCTATCTACATGGCTGTAATGCTTTTCTTATGGCCACCTTCCTAGACCATTTCAATAGTTTAATCGCACATGCTATATCATGCAAACTGAGACCTTTCTGTTAGTACAAGCAAACAGGGATTCTTCTATGGAGGGGGGAAAGCCCTAAGGCCGTCTTTCGTTATCTTTATTGCACTCGTGTCGTGTCGCCACGTCATCATCATCAGAGTAAGATTGATGACATCTACAACATTGCAAATTGCAATGGAAATGGAATGGCAGCTGGCAACCCTAAAGAAGCATGATTATGATATGTGGCTATGCTTGACTACTTATCCGACAGTTATGTGCCGGTTTTGTAAGAACCTGGTTGTATAAATTGGACAGTCGGCTAACGCGACTGTCCTGCTCCCCATCGGGAGGATATTTATTCATGAAATTACCAAAGCAAAAGATGAAGTAATTTGTTAAACACAAATTAAATTGTATTCTGATGGAGTGTAATCGTCGATGTGTGTGTAAGCTTCCAGGTACCAGTCTCAGAGGATGAGATTTCGTTCTTCCGTGAACCGAGGAGTCCCTTAAAAAACGGAATGCCGTTCACATTTCCACCCAAACTCTCTGTAAGGGTAGCAAGAGACAATAAACGCACATGTAAAAATAACTACTTTTAAATCAACGTCTCTAATAAAACCACTAACCAATAGAATTGGCAAAAAATTTGTCAAGTCCAAAAAAGCCGTTGCCAAGCTTGAAGCAACCATTGGACCACTGTGAAACAAATGATTTTTTTAAATGGGAAAGGGTTCAAGGATGTGGCTACATACGTTGACCGTTTTTGTGCCTGCAGCAGCGCCAGCGCTAGAAACATAGCTCCCTGTGAAGTCCTTAGGTCGTGTAATAAAACCTGGTCCAAATAATTTACTCAACCTTTTGAGAAAGGGTTCCGGTAAATCTGCAATTGTGACGTTTAAATTTGTTCCTTGGTTAAGAAGTTCAGTAGCAAGTCTTTTCCTAACCCCTTGGTTGTTGCCTGAAATGATTAATATTTCGTGAGATTTTTTTTTGCTTAATGACTTTGGTTGGTTAATTCTGTGGTTGTTAATGCTCATACCCAGAATATCTTCACCGCCAAGGTCCTCGCCCAAGCTACTGGGAACCTTAAAATTAGCATTACGTGATCTCGGATCGACAACGAATGACAATCCTGACTTTGACTTGTACTTCTTGAGAACCAAACCACCCCTGTAATCTGTAGCTATAATTCCTTTGTTAGTATGAGTGTAAATTTTTCGCGTGAATTGCACAAGATCATCCTCAACGTGGATTTCTTGATTTTTGCTAGATATCTTCTTAGTTCGTACTACTCTGGTGACAAACTCTGCATTAGGTTCACTATCAAGGTCTGGATCCACCTCTACAAGAGTTCCATCGGGCTTCTTTTTGATAATTTTCTCAATCCTGAGCAAAGTAGTTTCCTGAGGCACCTCCAATTTGACTTCCGTAATGACCTTTCGACCATCGGGCTTGAAAACTTCGGAGAATAGCTTAGTTCTCACTCCCGTAGATTTATCACTGAAAAACTGAGAACCATCCTCCATTTCTTTGACTTTTCCTTCGAACACATACGCAAAGCTTCCATCGTCAACCGGTCCACTGTATACTACTTTAACTTGCGCAGGTCTTGTACGTTGGCTGATTAAAGAAGCAGCGGTGGGCTGATCATTGGATCCAAGTTCGATATTACTAGCATCCGCTTTCCTCACAAAGTACTGTACATTTACTTCTGGCTGAGTTCGAGACGACGCTGAAAATTTTGGATCGATGATATCAGTGATGATGACAGTACCATCAGGTTTGATGGTTCTTTGCAAGATTTTCATAACTACATCCGCGCCCTCTTCGTCCCAGTCTACTTCGTATTCCTTTCCATTTTTCCCTACTATAAACTTTTTGCAGAAAATCGTCACATCGGAGCCATCCTCCTTCGGAATCGTGACCAGGATCTTCTCCCTCCAACTTGAGCCTTCAAATTCCTTGTACACCTTCTGACCGGTGGAAGTTATCGTCTCTTTCACGGCTCGTATGATACTCAAAGAGTCATCATCATCCCAATCAATTTCTTCTTCCTGACCATCTCCCTTGATTTTGACCTTCTTGAAATATATTGTCTGCGACGTCCCATCTGCATCAATTTTCTCACTGACTTTTTGATAATTCGTCCCACTGGCATCGTTAATTGGTATCAATCTGCTAGCATCCCCTTCTTCAAAGGTGTAGTACATGGATGGCTTTGTCTCTTTGGAATGTATTAGTTGTATATTAATCTACAAACTCAATGCGGAACCTTATGCAATAATTTTTTCCACTTACGTTCAGGTTTTTCTACATTGACAAAACCTCCTACTGCACGTGCCCCCGTTGGAGGTGGTGGTGGTGGAGGAGGTGGTGGTGGTGGTGGTGGTGGTGGTGGTGGTGGTGGTGGTGGAGGTGGCGGCGGAGGTGGTGGTGGACGAGGATTTCGGCGCCTACACCATGCAAAAATACAAAAACCCTTAGGCAGGTGTCTGGATCCCACTGAAAGATTTCGAAATGTCTCATAATAACCCAAAAGAAATCTGGGTACATAGTCGAAAAGATCTTTACCTGAAGCTTCCGTGTCCAACATAGGAGCTGACTTAACGACTCCATCTTACAATTCATGCGGTGGTTCGAAAATGTTGATACATCAGGAGCACAAGCCAAGTTATATCATGTGATTTCAAAAATACATTAGTGTCATTTCAATTATTCCCTAGAATGATGTATTAAATGCTCAGTAGATAAAAAATTGAGGTCTGACGACGGTGCTATTTGAGCCAGACGGAGGCTCTATTGATTCAAACATTCCGAACGGAAGTTTTATCCACGCTATTAAGATAGAGATCTCACTGTACCTTCATCTGAACGACGTACCCTCCTCTGGTCTACTCCGAGTTCCCATCCTGTCTCTGCTGCAGGTACCAGTGAAGGTCTATCAGCTAGAAAAACCACAGAATTTGTTAAATTCGTGACTAGACTAATCTTGGCGCTATTGTAATGGCAATGTACCAGGCTTCGCTGATGCTGAGCAAAAATTCGCAAATATTCCTAGAAATATGAGGGCTACAAGCCCCAGCGTCGGCAAAGTGCGGACAGGGTCGTCCTTCATGTTGAAAGGAGCTCTTTGAACTCAAGTATGAAACGACTACTTGTCGCTAACATCAAGGGTAAAGGGGATGAAGTCAGCGTTCATTTTAATGTCCGATATGAATTGTTGCGGTATGGAGTCATATCGATCGGTGTCGCACTTGGCGCTTTGAAAAACCGACAAGCTTCAAGGCAAGACTTTTATTGGTGAAGATTCCATTGTGCTATTTGTCAGAATAGTAAGTTGTCAAGAGCTTGCACGAGCGGAACTCGTACCTTGTGTGTACTTTCTGGTACCATCATGTCGCCGTTCATGGGCGACTCTACGCAGTAATGCTTCCTTACCTCCTCATTGTGAGACAACAGGGACTTAGCGAGTGATTTTAACGTACGTACGTAATATGTCCTTGCAAAGGATGTAACCAAGTGAAAATGTAACGCTACGCCATGCTTGTGGGTAATTCATGAGCAAGTATTTTTCCCTTGAATTTTCATGATGACTTTGAATACACCGAAAGCTATTCATTACAGTTACCGTTGTTTATTCAAGCGAAGCGAAAGTAGGGCTCATTCGTCACTATTGATAATAATGCAGTATTCTGAATCATAATCACAAAAGTCGCCTTCTGCATGTAACTCTGTTTCTTCCTGCTGCGATTGCATTTGACATCTAGGTCCACTTCCATGTCACAAATGAGACGAAAATCGTGGATCTGGAATTCATTTCCAATGCTCGTCTTTGGTTTTTGTGACTGTGGAAACAGCGCAAGCCTGGCTGATCAGCCTGGAAAAACCTTGAATTTTCCTCTTGAAAACATGATACCCCAGCCTATGCAGTTGCGTAGCTTAATGTCGACGCCATCCACGGTAAGATAAGAGCAAATTACGTGAAGGAGGCTAACTCTGCTTTATGATGAATGGATTAACTAAAATACCCTCATTTTATCATAGAAGATACCCAAAGCTTTAGAAATGAAGGAAGAAGCTCGTAAAGGCAATAGCATGATAAATGTAAATAACAATCGCCGTAGAAACTACAATAGAAACGAGCCTTCATTTAATGGTGTATGGAAGGTACGGAACATTTTTTTGCGAAAACATTCTCTTATCACTTATGGATTCCTGCAATTACGTAGCCTTTGGTGGATGTAAACTCTCCATTGGATGTACACAACCCTCCTGAAGCTCTACTTGAACGGCAGTACTCGCTTGAAAAAGTGGAGAGACAACTGCTTGAGCAACAGCTTTGGTATGAGAAGGTCAATTATCGTCGCCTGATTGTGAGAGGATGATTTTTTCATTCATGAATGATGACGTATCTTAAAATAAAATGATCCAAAATCAAAATAGACACGAGGCAAACAAAAAAAATTCAAGGCCCAATCAGTATGCATTCACATTTAAAATTTCGCATAAAGTAATTAATAATCAACCAATTCATTTGTCATGTTTGGATATTACGAAACTTGTATGTACAGTTCATTGTTTTTTCGGCTTCTCAGTTTCTGCCTCTGCCTCCCCTTGATCAGATGAGCGACTCCATTTCCCAGCCCCCATGATATCCGAAGTCGATGACAATTGCGAACTCCCAACTTTCTTGGCCGACGAACTGCCTCCACCAGCTGGTCGTTCAAAATACAGGTACGTGTCTAACTTGATGTCATCACTGACTTCAAGAGAGGAGTGTTCCCTGGCATAATCTGTAAACAAAGCCGGTTGGAATCAAGCACGGTCAACTCTGAACTGACATATACTACTATCACTGATACCTTCGAATTCTTGGATACATTCCACAGCACCCTTGTCAGCGGGCCTGTAAAGATCACTACCTGGCATTGGAACAACTCGGCGGATGGCGATTGCCTTACGGGAAGGGTTGGATGCGTCGTTACCAACCTTCAATACAGATCAGTCGTTAGCTTGCATGATATTCGGTATATTATTGGTAGAAGCATTCAAAATTAAGGAACCTTCAACAAGAACACATTGTTGCCCGCTGTGAGACCAATAGCGTCTCCATCGATAGTGTGGATATATTTTACGAAGAGGGATTTCAGAGAACTGGCCGGTACAGAATCACCCAAGACTTCAAGGATCGGAGCTAGAGTGTTTCGAGAACTTGGGTCACCGAGAGATAAGCTTGGCTCATAACCAGCTTTCTCTCTCATAATCAAAGTATCTGTAAATAATACTCATTTAACATACGATTCATATTCACACTCTTGTACAATAGCTAAAAGAAATTAACCAAGAATAGTGCCGGATCCAAGCTTAAGGCGAGAACCGCTGTTATCTGAAGGTTTTCCCACGGCAGCTGAGCCGACTTGTGCAGTTCTGCGAACGCATCTGGAGCTGGAACTACTGGGTTTCGCTGGATTCCACGATTCTTGAATTGAGCTGGGCCTTTCTCGTAATCGATCTCGCAGGGAAGATGATGATGATGATGACGATGATGATGAAGACGTAATTATGGTATGTTCAGTTTGCTCCCGTGTGTACGAAGGTTTGGCAACAGGTATCTTTTTCTTGTCGTCATCTCGGAGGCGTGCCGTCCTTCGCAACTCCAAAACCTTCTCACGTGCGTCGATGATTTTGACAAGAGCGTCAATCTTGGCAGCCTCCTCCTCTCTCAAGCTCGCGTCCGCCTTTTCTCTCTCAAGCCGTTTGCTGGCGAATTCCGCACGTTCTCTCTCTGCATATTTTTTGGCAATTTCTATGCGTGCTTGCTCCTTGAGTCGGTTAATGTTCTCAATAATTGATTTCTCTTCCTTGATGCGAGCATTCTCAAGGTCATCATCTTGGAGTTTGAGTCTGTGAGTAAATGTTTGATCTTCGATTGTTCTGCTTCGTTCAATTTCCTCCAGAATAGATGTGATGCGGGATCTTCGGATCTCATCTTCATTCTTCCTTCGTTGGTTCAATGCAATATCTTCGGCTTCGATCTTGGCCAATCGCTGTCTTTCTTCCTTCTGTCTCTTGATGAGAATATCCTGCTCGATGGCTCTCTTTGTCTCATCCAGTTCTGCTCTTTCGATGAGATGTCTCTCGTACTCTTGTTGATCCTCCATCGCACGACGTTTGAGTGTCTCGTCATCTTCATAGGCCCGCCGGGCTTTATTTTGGTCATCTTCCTTGATTCGCATCGCGTTTCTCATCTCATCCTCTGCTTTACGACGCATTATAATCTCCTCATCTTCCTTTCGTCGCCTTACTACAATGTCGTCTTCTTGTTTCCTTCGGGCAACTTTAATTGCATCGTCCTCCACACGACGAGTGACTGCAGTTTGCTCATCCTCTTGCTTTCTGCGGTTGGTCAGAATTTGATCAACTCGTGTCTTTGTCAAGTCCACCTTGTCATTTTGGACTCTCAAACGAATTTTCATCTCTTCTTCCTCCTTGCGATGCTTGATGGCACGGTCCTGATCGCCCTTTTCCCGGAAGGAATGAATCTCGAGATCTTCATTTTTCCGGATTCGAGATACGTCCTCTTCTTCAGTTCGGATCTTACGCATCCTCTCCTCATCTTGAATGGTTCGGATATGCTTTTTTGATTCAATTTCCGCCTCGAGTGCCAGCCTGTTCTTCCGAGCTAACTCCTGGTACTTTCTCATACTCTCTAATTTGGAACGTTCCTCTTCTAATTTCAAAATTTCCATGCGTGAGCGCTCAGCAGCTCGACGACTGTCTTCAATTCTGTCACGAATTTCAATATCTTCTGCTGCTCTTCGTCGGTCCTCCACCGCTTTACGAAGCTTCTGTTTGGTGAATTCCACATTGAGCTCGTTTTTAATTGGTGTTGGATCTTCTTCTTCAGGATCCACATCTGGGGCGATTCCAGTGGACTTCTCGCTCGTGTAAATCTTCATGTCAACTTCATTGTTTGTATTGTCAACTATCTTTCTCTGGGTATTAGATTTGTCGTACTTTCTTATAATTATGTATAATTGATCTTCAGATAGACGACCTGGTGGTAGACATTTTAATTAATATGAATCTTTAATGGAGAAAATTGACGACATACCGTCCACTCGATCAACTTCGATAGCTTCCTCACATTCGATGACATCCTCCTTGGTTCTTTCAAATGTCTTCCGTCCGTTTTTCCTTATAGATCCCCTCTGAGCAGCGACTTCACGTAGTTGCATGATCTTTGCGATATGCGGATATACTTCCAAGTATGCCTGAAACAAAAGGTATGTATAAAGTAATTTACTTTTACAAAGTGTCAACTTGTTATGATTCTCACATCAGCCTCGAAAATCTTTTCGCCGACAATCAATCCGACACCGTCGTGGTCATCAACTATAAGCGGTGTCATGATTCCATCATTTGTTTTTGAGGCTTCCACGAAATCAGCAACCACATCCGTACCCGTTCCTCCGACCACACCAGGAATGTTGGAAAGAACATCAAAAATATCCTCTACCATACCTAGTACCTGACGTGGTCTTGCTTCATAGGTAACCGTATCTGAAAAAAATCAAACTGGTAAATAATGCAACTGTGAGACACGACATGATTGTATTGCGTGCAACATACTACGATCATCATCTGCAGATTGGCCAAGCAGAGTTTTACGATGAAGAGACTTGAAGAAATCAGATTCAGGCAACACAAGAGCACGGATTCGATTCCTAGCATCAGCCTCTTCTCTGCTGATCTTATGGCAAGAGATTTTAGGGGACCCAGCTGTCCTCTTTATTCTCAATGATTTCAAGTACTCGCTTAGTTCCCTCAGGGCTGGGGTCAATTTGGTGGTCGTAGACGATTTTTCCACCTTCTCGGAGTAAGACGAGCTAAAGACGGAGCCCCGGTCGCCGCCACTTGAAGATGAGCTGTAGCTACTACTACTACTACTACCTCTGCCACCATCGGAGCCGTAGCTACTACTACTACTACTTCTGCCTTCGGAGGCATCAGAAAATCCATTCTTCAGGGATGATTTTCTGGGTGAATCAGCGGAGTAGCTTGTTACAGACGAGCTTGAAGTTTTAGACAAGCTTTGTACGCTGCTGGAGGAAAGAGATGAAGTCTTGGAAGACGAGATTGGGCTCAGTTCATCGTCATATGGAGACCGATGTAGTCGCTGATGGGCATCAGGACCCAAATCTGTAGATTAATACAATGCATATGTTTACAGTAAGAATGACATGGAAATATTCTTGGAATTTATGGTCTATTACCTGCAGTGGCCTTAGCTCTGTTGCCAGGGTGTGTCAATGTTGGAACAGTCAAAGTTGTTAGGAAGATGGTAATAACCACACTAATATGCACACAACTGTGCATGATTCACACGGCAGAGAGAACGAAAATGCAATGACGACGACTGACTCTCTAACAAGACTTCATGGCAGACATCAATGGCATACACAAGCAACCCAAACTCAACGACTGAGCTTTTCGCAAGCCATTTCCCCGATCGTTCCCTTTGTAAGAATGCGGCTATAAAAGGAGGAAATTACATTTCGGAAGAATAGCTTTGATTGATCAAAGGCTTTCTTATTTCTAATGTGTTCAAGGCCATGCTTACCCCGGACATTTTTCTGATACTCTAGAATAAAAATATTCATTGCTATATGCAAGGTATATTCACTCAAGGTCTCTTCTATTAATAGTCAAGCTTCTTTGGGCTCTGTGCGTCATAACAATTGTACGTAATTTAAGTATGTAATTACAATTGAATTTTAAAATCACTAAGCTTTCAAGCTCATCAATCAGCCGAAGCACGTCAGTTTCACACGTGTCGTCAGTCGGCATCAACTTTCTGCCTGTATCGTCGTCATTGGCGTTTCACTACTGAAATTCCACAAGTGATGGCTTGAGATACTCAATAATTATCAACCCATGAACCCTCATCCGTTGTAGTACCTTAACTTCCAACTCCGATTTGCTCATGTTGATTTGGCCAGTCAGTCACATCCCTTCAACACAATGGTATTGTGTAACATTCATTTCATACCAGTGAACGAATGGTACGACGAGAAAATGCTGGCGAGAAACCGGCAACTGATCTCATGACCATGACATATGAGGTCAGTCCAATGGCACTCACATTTCTTTGCAATGTTAATTGACCTCCTGCAATTGTACGGACACCTGAAGCAGTAGTGTAGTTCAAACTACTAACGTCTTGTTCACGGTCTCTCTAATTAGAAGCAAACCATTATTGTAGTTTTAATAACACATATTGAGCGCCACAAAAAACAGTACAAAAAGCGAGCTAGCCCAATATTACATTGAAATAAGTTGGGGCAGGCTCTCAAAAATAGAAAATTTGTCATGGGCCAAGGTCCCAAAGAGGTGTCTCAGTCAGACTTGGAAAAAACTCATCAGTTGTCATATGAGAAAAACAATGTATACGACCATCCATTCATTTCACAGCCATGACTGATAAAATTAAATCCAAAAAACCAGTAGCCTCCTCAGTAATGGCTCCTTACAAAGGACTGAAAAATTAATTCATTCTACAAATAATAGCGGATCCAACAGTAAGCATAGCATTTGTTACTCTTGATGAAGAACAAGATGATCCAGAAGAAGAAGCCATCTGGACTTCGTCTCATCTTGATCGGCTCCTTCGCTTCCGTCCTTGCAACTGACTGAAACAGAAAGTGAAAAAAAGCCAGTGGCATTTTTACTTAATCCAGAAATAAATATCCCGAGTGCATTACATTTTCATATTATCATAATGATAAACGAGGAATGGGACTGACGATACAGATTATAAACGCACTGATGAAGCCTCAGGACTCACAACATGCATTCAACAGATACAAATGAAGCGAGACGAAGAGTAGTACATTTTACTGATACCAATATGAAGGTAAGACCGATTGCCCACGCATACATTTAGATCCAGCTAATCAATCTAGATCTATGGAGCATTTTTCTGGAAAAAGGGTTTCCCTTCACTTGCTATTCCTCCGTATCATTTGAAATGAAAAGGATGAGATGATTATGATGCTGAAAAAAAATGGACGCGATGAAAAACTATGGGATGAGCGTAAGAAGTTTTTGCTCCCGGCAACAAACACTGGAAACCTTTCTTCTGATATCTTTAACTTTCAATTTTTATTCCATTCCTCCATCTCTTCTGGATACATTATTCAGATTTAAATTTATTCTTCAATTTCCTTCAGTTCATTCAGTAGTTCCATCCATCCAGCCTTACCAACGGTCTAAACGTCTTACGGTGCATTTGAGTTTACGTGAAATCCATTTAGATTGAATTCTCGGAAACAAGAAGCAAGAAGAGCCATTAAACTTTAGATTGAAATTCTTTGAAAATTGGCATCATTTTTTTTTAAAAACAGCATTGCAGATGGATAATGTTCTTGCCTCATGTTTAAGCATCTTTGAGATAGAAATTATCTCAAACATTACACTGCACAATGACAGGTTACTTACAAAATTATGCCACAGGTGGCTCTCATAAAGCAGTGTTGGATAAGAGGCAACCTGATGAAACTCTAGATTCAAGTTTTAAAACCTCGTTCATGTGATGATGAGACATGCCTAAAAGGCATATAGATAGAAGTCAGTATAAAGAATAGATGTACAGGAAGAAAATGAGTATGATTTAATTATTGAGAGATTATTGGAGCACCCAAAAAATTGAAAAAAGACAGTGAAGCAAGTGGAGTTCGGAGGTGGTAATATGTACTTGAGAGGACTGGACCACCTATGTGCGCCTGGCTGCCTTTTTGGACGGCCGTACAAATCAAATCAATGGAGCAGCCTGAGGAAAAGAATAGAAAGGAAATGTCGGTATTGAATATGTCGTGTCGCTACTGCCTTCACCACTATTATTGGAAGTCTAATTTGTTTTGCTTACCAATTTCCCGTCGCTTTGGGGGGCGTAGAGAGAGAGAGAGAGAAAGAGCAAAAGGATCTGTCGGATGAATGACAGGAATAACGCTAGGATCCAATAATACTGTTGTAATCCTCGCACAGCCAGCAAAGCACCCACCGACTCCAAATGAATGAACGAAATCAATGACTATAATGCCGACAAGAGCTCAATGTACAAGCACTCTTGCTCATTTACTCTCAACTATATACAACATTGATCCAGTTTATTCTTTTATCTGGAGCTTGACCGACCCTTCATCTCTTTTAAGACACAAGCTTGATGATGATGATGATGCGATCCTCCATCACCTTTGTCTTTGTGCAGTGTTGTAACCTCGAGTATAGTTTAGCTCTGTCAAACAATACCGCTCAAAAAGCCCCCCTCTTTCCATGAAATCCCATAAATCTTTTGACAAACAGGCCGATGTGCCACAATACTTTGCCCTCTCCTCTAATCATATCGAACTGTGACCATCCACTTGTCTCGCATTCACTGACAGGAAGAATGGTACAGGTAAACCACAGAATTGCTTCTGTGGTTGGGAGCAGAAGCAGTATTTTTCTCAATGCAAGAAATTATGAGTATATAGTCTCTCTATTGTGAGTCCACAAGTGTGTATCTCATAATGTGGGAGTGTGGTAATAACTTTTTGGTGAATCTGACACATTGCATTTTATGTATTTCCATATAATACAACGGACTTCTCCACGCTTCACTTTTCCTAATAATGACTGTAGTAGGTGAATGTGAAGAAGAAGAAGCTGGATTGCGTAACAGAATCTGGACGGATATATAACACACAACATTACAGAGCTCATCTCATTACGTGTGCATACGCGCACACGCGTACGTCGGATGCCCGATGCTTTTGTGGCGTTGATGCAACAACAAGTCCAACCTGCGGTTGGTCTTCCCCTCCTGTCAATAGCAATAATAATGTTCATTTGGCTTCCTTCCTGTCTGATTATTCCGACGACCTGTGCTGGGAGGAGGAGATTCAGGAGAATCAAGTTGATCAAACAAACAATGAACGAGTCATTTGGATCCATTCCTTCCCTTTTCTTACTCTTCTGCTTAGGACAAGTTTGAAGCAGACCTTGTAACGAATCAATTATTGCATATTTTCTTTCTTATTCTCTTTCCTTGTTATTACAAGTCAATGCTACGGCGGCGAGCAGATTTGAGCCATGAATAATTAGTGTTATTTTCATTGATAACTACGAGGATCCTATACGATTTGAAATCAATTTCACTTGGTCTTAATCATCATGATTGTTTTGGTCTGCTAAACGACCAGCAGTAGTAGCAAGTATCGTGGACACACACGGAGGCACAAAGTTGACCACCTGAGAAGAGTTAAATAAGAGGAATAATTGTGTTGTTGAGGCAGTTGCGAACGTGATTGCTTTTATAATCCTTGCTCACTACCTCCAAGTCCATCTGACATAAATGCTCCTTGTTGTAGTAGGAACAGAAGCTGCACAAGTGGTCAGGTAATCCAGTGAACTGATGATTGCACAAACACACACACACACACACAGAAACATGGGCAATGATGGTGGTAACTGAAGATGATCCCGCACCCAGGGTTCGCCTGATTGTTCAGTCCTTCAAGGCAGAAACTATATATGATTTCGCATTCGCAACCAAAAAATGTTCATTAACTTATGTGGTCAACCTACTACAATTTAATGGATGTACGACCATATGAAAGACAGAAACTATGTCTACTTGAAACTTGCTAAGAAGTTAGCAAAACACATGGGAATGGAAATTCAAAATGTGTGGATCAGCACCAACTACCTCTGTACACAGAACAGACCCCACAAAAGCTGAATTTTAGTGGACATTAAATTACTACTGTAACAGTTGAAGATTCATATGTCAACTGCTCTTCTGGACAAATTACAGTCCATAATAAATGTCTTATTTAATGCACCGGGGACATGTATGAGACAAGAGGGAAATAGAGTTGATTTGTTTGTGCCACACACCCAAGGGGCACATGAGAGGAGACTGTATCATGAATCTTTCATCATCAGAGCAATATTTCAAATTCACATGGCTCCGCTTTTCCCTTGGACATATAGGAAGAATAAGAAAAAGGATGAGCAAACGAGATGCTCGTTAAACTTTTACACCGACGATAAAACATTGAGAGAAGACGCTGCTTCCCGATCTCGTCTCACCAAAAAAGTTTCTCAGCTTAAGATAATGGAAGCTGAAGAGTAGACAAGAGAAATCAATTGAAAGCAGTTTAATGTATCTTGCTCCGGCTTCTAAAATAATCCCAGCACTATAAATATCCGTCCTTAATCTTCCATATTAATTTTCCTCAGTCAGTTCAGCGCTCTTACTCATATACTTTTGTGTACATAGTGAGCTGTTTTTCAAAATAATAGCAGTAGTACAACTCTGTTCACACGCTATTCCGTGTCATGTTCAGACAGGTCCTCATATTATAAATGCTTCTTCAAAGAAGGTGTGGATTAGGTGCCATAGCATAGGAAACTGCAACAGTAGACACGAGATGATTGATCACGAAAGAGTTAAAACATAATCATCTCACATTTTTAGATACAAGCAAGTAGTTTCTTTTGTTTTTTCTTCTTCCAGTTATACTTTCACAGCTTACGTATTGCTCCGTCAGTAATAATGCCAATGATTCTGGGAGTATGGACGAGGGATCGTAGGGAGCCTGGTGCGTCTGAAAGAGCTATAAAACCCAGAGGAGCAAATGCCTAGGAAACCAGTCATTACATCCACACAAAAATACTCTGTCGACAACCTCTGAATACTAAATAGTCTGTATATAGTAGC
>JAQIWI010001498.1:0-16103 GCA_034698825.1 Deuterosminthurus bicinctus | reverse complement strand
AATCAAATGACCGCATTGTTATTTTCACCCTTTTCGAGTCAATTTGACGCATTATGAAGTAGTCGTGGTCAGTCTTGTACCATCAATTACAAGCATTAATGAAGCGCTAGCTGCTGTAATGAATGCAGCGACCGGAAAAGTGCTATTAAGCAGGTTGCTTTCACTTCCGGTCGTTGTTGTCCTCCACCTCCTGTTCATGGGCTTAATCGTATAGCATTTGGCTAGCAGGAGGAGAAGGGTGGCTTGAGTTACAAGAAGGTGGGATGAGCAATTTGACATGCATGAGTCTACGTTGCATGTGTAAGGTTTCAGTTGGCCTTGAAGGAGAAAAAGGTTTAAATCCGTATGTGTGCGTGTTAGGCATTTTTCTTGATCGCATCAGCATCATCATCATCATGACGACCATGCCTCCTGGATCTTTGCCTTCTGGCTTGGCTGGGAAACAACTTTTCTATCAAGGGTGAAAGATAAGCCATTGTTTCTGGCTGCCATTGGCCAGATTATAGGGGCAATAATCTGAGGAATAATTGGAGCTACTCAATGCAAAATCATCTTCATGTCAAACAAGCAGAAAAATGCTGGAAGTCGGCGTGCATTTATATTGTCAAATAGAAATAAATACAAAATCAGGGTAATGCAAGCCTTTTGCTATAAATTGAATCTGAAGTCGAGCTCGTTCAATACAATAAAAAGGCTTGCTGATTGTAATCATTGATGATTTTTAGTGAAATTGTGACGAGCTGGAACGATAGGAGCAACCGATGGAGCAACAGTGATTGCTTTATGAGATGGACAATCATTATTGCTGTGTACATTTCCATATTTAAAGTAACTACAGTTGGATTTAGTGATACCAATCTCAAGTCAAGGATCATGTCAGTGCCCAGAATCACTCGTTGACTCGGCTCTGCTGCAAATGCACCACAAACTTGAATTTGAAAATGTAAACTATATTAGAAAGTCTTGGTCCTTGCCCACCAAGGTCCGTCTCCAAAATGCCCCAAAAAGCGCAAAGAAATGTCGCCCGTCAACTTATCTTGCGCTATCGAAAGGCATTTTCTCTCTGTGAAAGCATCCGCATGCAGCCATACTGCTGGAATCCCCACACAGGTTTGCCTCAAGTTGACGAATCCAGAAGGAAACGTAGGATTTTGTATGCAGTTGGAGCTTTTCAACTTCCTTTGGTATTCTTCGCCATGTTCAGGTTCGGTTTTCATCCCGCTTTTTCCTCACTTTCCAACTAAAAATACAATATGAATACTTGAATACCTTGAATGATGAATACCTTGAATGTATCTTAAAAGGTTCGTACAAGTTATGATGTCCCCTGAGTGGGGCTGGGCTTACAAAATCTATATGACTATCATCATTGGGCCGCATTTCTTTGTGCTAACTTTCTATTTGTCTGCCAAGTTTGACCGGGATGATGTTGTGGCTTGTAGTAGGCATGTGATAAGGCTTTTAAAACGGGCAGGTCAGTTGTATCTCTAACTGTTCTCACATGTCGCTACTAGACTTCAATGTGCCTACTTTCTCTTTGACAGCTAAAAAGCAAAAGAACAATCCAGTTGAATCTGGTTGGATTCGATTTGTACCTAAAATGCTTGACGTGGTCTACGCTATGATCATCTTCAACTGCTGTCTCTTTGTTTGCATTGTTCTCTGGCGTCCTCAGTCTCCAGACTTGATAACGTCTATGATGCCATTGACAATGCAATGTGGGTACTTGTGTCGAATTGGAGGTGGAGCGGTCTATGGGACTTATGTGGCTTTTTCAGCATTTAATGCCTATTTAATTATACTCACAGTCATCACAGTTATGTCCTGGGTCACGCATACGATCGACAGTCGAAGGTATTTTGCTCAAACCTGCTTTCTATTTAGTCTCATTTTGATGCACATCTCAATGAAAATTTAGATCCAACAAACAAAACACTACTGTCTTCTACTGGGCCGAGCTAACAATCTACCAAGACTTGTTTCTCTTATGCGAAGAATTTAGCCGAGCAGTGCGCACAATCCTACCCGCAATGCAATTCCTAGGACTGTCAGCTGCAATATTCTGCACTTATGCGGCCATTCGACTGGACCACGTCCTGGCTTTATTCGGCGCCGTGTATGGGATCTCGTGCTCATTGTCAACTCACATGCAATTGGACTTGATTGCACAAGTTAATGTGACGTCGAGACGGTTCATTGAGTCGCTAAGGGACTTTTCGGATAGGTCAGTGCAGCAGAGAAGAATTCTAAGGAGAAGACTGGCCGCTCTGAGGCCAATAAAGGTTCGAATTGCGGGGTTGTACTGCGTGGATAAGAAACTACTGCTTACAATGGTCAGGATTATTATGGAGAACACAGTAAATGTTTTATTGATCGACTCGTAGAGGTCATAATACTGACATGGGACTGGTAGTATCGTCAGTCTGGAGGTGCTACGGGTTCGATGATGGTTCTTTTGTTGGGGTTACTAAGTCGACGATTAAGTCCAAGGGAATTGCATTTGTTGTGGCACCTCCGGCACATGGACCCTCGTGGGCGACTGTTAGATCTAGCGCACAAAGTTTTAAATCACAATTAAATTCACTAAAAATCAGCAATAAATTCACAAAAAATCAGTGAAAGGGCCCACCTGGCTTGTCCATGTTGAGGCAAGTGAGAAGGCAAACATTTCCATAAGTCTTCCCATCCGATCCACAAACGGGTGAATGGACCATTTTGCAGTCGGACTGCTCACAATATTTAAACATTGGGAAGCGAGAATGAAGGGCAGGTAGTCCATGAGGACCACAAGCACTTGTAAATGCAGCAGTAGAACAAAGTAAAAATAGCACCACAACTGCCTTCATGATGACCACTGGTGAAACTCTTGTAAATTCTTGTGAGATAAATGTTTAAAAATGGAATGTAAACCTTGATATTTGACGATAAAATACACAGGACTCTTTGACACTGCACTGGAACACTCGAGAATGACTCAAGAGAGGAAGTCTGCTCAGTTTTATAGCTCAAGATTATGGGATGAGACTTGCCATTGCATTGCGGGCATGATGTAATATGTTTTCAATGGAATGGATTTAATCTCATGACCTGATTGAACTGGTTGGTGTTTGGACGTGTGCGAATGAGTCAAGAAGATGAAAGGGAATGGCCTCTACGTATTTGCCTTCGGACTAGGCCAAGGGTCAAGCTCAAGGGATGTTCTCAGGGTTACGTCATTGGATTGTGTGTGTACGATTTTAGCTGGAATCTATGTGGACGTGATGGTCAGGGTGTGCGACAAAGTCAACAGAAATAGATATGGGAGCTGGAGTGAAATTCAATAACATTAAGACGTCATCTTAAAAGTTTATTCATTCTGTGTGTAGAGAGTTGGGAGTTGTTTGTTAGGACAGAGTTCCCCTTGAAATGGACGGCTGATGATTTCCAGCCCAATGGTCATCCCGATTCACTTCTGCGTGGGATGTTATTATTGAGAAATTGTTATTAGTGCGATGTAAATGCACCGTGCAATGCAATAATGTTGTGGTGGGGCTTTGCAAACGTTTGTTTACATTCAATGCCAATGACGAAGATTTATCTATAAATGTGACTTAGTTAGTTGCATTGAGAAGGCTTAAGTGGCGTGGAGAATCACTGACAACTGCCAGACAGATTTTGGTAAAAATGTTTGACAGTTCTGTTGCTTCAGGAAGGTCAAATTCTTTAGTTTCATGGTCAAGTTCTACAAGGTTGTCTGCTGATTGTTGGATTAATTTGCAAGTGTCACCGACTGGAGGAAATAAAATGGGAAGAATTTTGATGTAGCCAGTCATTATAGTTTGTCTTGCGAGCTAAACATCTTAAGTAATCTTAAGATTGCTTGTATTGGGAGATTTAATTGTGATGGATTTAGTTGGTTATCCCGGATCATTGGGGGCAACGTGACATTCATGAAGTGCTGCTTTCTGTTTTGAACAAGCAGCTGAAATATTTCAAGCGCGGTCGTTGGGTCTTTTGCAAGAATTCCTGGCACAATTGTAAGTGGAAAGCGTGACAGGAATGCAATGAAGATTAGCGTCGTTTTTATGACTTTGGGGGATTGTACAACAGTTTGCAGAACGGACACTTGACCGACTAACAGTTGCCCCCAGCACAGTTAGCCGAAGACTGTTTACCGAAACATTCGACTGTTGACCGAATAACAGTTGACCGAAACCAATTGGCCGACGACAGTTGACCGAAGAGTGTTGGCCGACACCAAAATACCTCGCGACAGTTTACCGAATGATTCGAATATATTTATTCAACTGCAAGTAAGAATTATTTATACTGTTAGAAATTTTCCTAATAGTAACGTCTAAGCTTTAGTTTTTTGTATGCAAATAAGAAGTGCTAATCTGACCACTTGCCCTGTTCGTGTTTAGTTGTACTTTAGACCATGCTACGGATGGTCTAATTTAATAATATTCTTCAAACATGTAGTGTATTCTGCGTCAAGACTACTTAAAAATGCTGTAAGATTTAACGACTGCTCAGAAAAAGGTATACGTCAAAAATGCCACCAATAATTATAGTCAATCAGAGTTTATCATTGAACAAGCTCACGTGGGGGTGCCACAAATGAGATGAATGAAGGTTAAAAGCTAAGTCCTGAACTTTGTCGCTGCTTTCTTCTCCATGTTATAACTATGAAACGATAAACTCTTAGTTGATGACGCTACTAGGAATAACTTACCCAGGCAATGGATAAGATCTTTGTGTCATGGCTGCCTCATTTAATTAACTGTTCCTGCTATTTTTGACTTGTTTAATTTTCCTGGGCATAATTCAATCTGATGGCATTAACACTTTCTTTTTGTAATTTAATTATTATTATGATCATTCGGTAAACTGTCGCGAGGTATTTTGGTGTCGGCCAACAGTCTTCGGTCAACTGTCGTCGGCCATTTTTTTTCGGTCAACTGTTATTCGGTCAACAGTCGAATGTTTCGGTAAACAGTCTTCGGCTAACTGTGTTGGGGTCAACTGTTAGTCGGTCAAGTGTCCGTTCTGTCAACTGACGCATAACCCTTTGGGGTTTGGATTTAAATTGTGTACCTCCAAATGTTGGCAGTGCCGACTTGATTACCTTGGATCTGACCAAAAGACCCAAAAATGAAACTAGGTCTTCATTTAATTTGAAAGCTTTCAAAGTATTGTTGCATTTAAAGTTGAAAATGTACACCTTAATCTTCCAATTGTTGGTCGAATGGCCGAAATATGACAGTTATGGGCTGCAGCTCGTACAGAAACACCCAAATCTAAGCCTAGTCCAAATATTGCACCTCCAGCACCTATATGAGACTTGCAGTTCCACTAATGGACCCTGCTGGCGATAGAGTGGATCTGAAGCAGTTGTTTGTTCAAACAAAAAACCGGGTTAGGGCTTCCATTGCTGAGAGAAACAATGAAAGGACGCAACAGTTCGTCTTATAGCAAAAGAAACTGTTGGTAAATTTAGTAAATTTCACGAGTTTTACCACAAAGTCTGAGGTACATTTGTCTTGCAAAAAGGTACCTAAATGATGTATGAATCCTATACTATGACGATGACGGGGTTTTTAAGAATAAAGAAAGAAAACTTCAAAATAAAACTTTAAAGTCGGATGAACTCATTCGAATGCTACAGGGCATCACAAGTCTTTTATTTACATGATACAACTCAGGTCATAAGCTGTACATGCAATTCCTAATGCAGCCCAGCACGCACGTCCCAAGTGCGGTAATGCCATGCTAATGATAATGACAACGAGAAAAACATTAAGTCAGCCTCACACCCACAATTTTTTCACTACTCACACGTCCTGCATTTTAACCTCTCCAGTCTTGCTCATAAATGTCATAACATTGCAAATGGGAAAGGGTCGCCTCAAGCTTCACAAGCAACGAGGGCTGAGACTTAAACTGGAAACGTAAGAATGAGATTGACAGAATTGTTAATGGCAACATCAAAAAATGTTAGCACGAGTCCCACGTCAATACAAAAATGCGACCTCCAATGCCTGCAAGATTTACTGGCCCTGTGGAACCGCAATTATTGCCTCATGTCTTAATCTTGCAGTTTTGTAGTGCTCCGTCGGATGCTTCACAAATGCCAGCTAGATTTCTAAACAAACTTTTTATGACAGTAACACATTAAGTGTTCTTGCCATAAACCAAGACTCTGACTGATGATGGCGATTTAAAATAAAAATCACACAGGCTATGATTCCCAATATTTGAATGCCCCAGATTCGTCGTATTGGCAGCGCTTAGTTATGGCTCTTACTCCAAATACTTTTGTCCAATCAACTTGCTTATTATGCGTTCTAAATTCAACTATACTCCGTTTACTCGTTTTAACTTCTGTTTGTGGAACAGAAAAGCTTCCGACAGTTTCAACCAGGAGTCAGCAAATGGGCACAAACGCAATAAGTGGCGTCAAAGTAAGTTGAAAAGAACAGCTGAATCCTGGGAGAAGCCCTTCATCCAGGTATTAGCGACGAAGGCGAACACTTGGTGAATTCCATGCAAGAGCGTAGCAGCAGCTGTCATGTCACACACTTACCACTGCCATAGGTTATGGACAGGTGTGACTTACAAGTCGTAGCTTTAAATAGAGTTAAATGGGACGCACTTGATAGCAGAAGAGAAACAGAGATTGGTTGGCTCGAGCTGGAAATGTAAGGATGAGAGTGACAGCAATGACAGTTTCAAAAACTGTAAAGGAATAGCCCCACATCAATACAAAAGGTAACAAACACATCGTAAGTAGGCGTAGAGATTAGACAGCTCAAGAAATGGCCAACTTTCAACGAAATGTCATAAGCAACTTCATTTATTTACGTGTACTGTATTTTGTGACTTGGTTGATTGCCTTTAAAGTGAGTCACGAAAGGTTTTGTGGACGGAATCGATGACACGTAGACTCGGGCGAATATAATTAAACAAGTGAACGAATAAATAACAAAAATTTTGTTTTTCCAATAACATTCAATACAGTAGTGGCTTTCCATGCAGAAAAATAGTTCGGCACACAATTATGCACATCGAAAAAACTAACTAACTCGATCCCTTTAAAAGACCGTTGAAGATTTAAATTCGTTATCAGTAAGTTACAGTGGCTTTCGGACATGACAACAACAGGTGTGTGAGCGTGCTGCTACAAGCTGGTTAGCTCTATTCGCACAAAACACCTTTGCGGCGTCAAAGTCTTGCAGTTGTGTTGTCATAGCTGTGACTTTTTATAATTTATGCCCGCAGTATTTATAAGCGAGGTAACTAAAAGTTCAAAAGCAATTCAAATAGCCAAATGGCTATGTGAAGAGTGTGGACTTGATTGACAACCTTCAGACAAAGTTGCTCTTGATATAGACGGCTGATGATTTGGAGTCTAATAGGCATCCTGATTGAATTCTGCGTGGGATATTACTGGTATTTTGAGTAATTGTCAATAATGCGATGCTAAATGCACCTTGTACTGGAATATTAGAGCCCAGTCGTACTTGCAGTGAGTCCGCTGCCAACTTGCTATGTATAGCATATGCATACATATGTATACATATTTGTCTTTTTACTGTTTAAGGTTAAATAATTATGTATCGTACATTTTTAAATGGTCGATTTTGGTGGATTGTTGCAAGAAAAGTCAATTTATTTCAAAAACACTTAATTTTGAAATGTATGACTCTGTTCATTGAGTCAGCTAGTTAAAGCTAATTAGTTTCCGCGAAAAAGCTCATGATTTGCTTGTGCAAAGGCCCGGAAACCATTCCAATTTAGCAGCTTCTCTATTCGGCTAAAATTCGAAACAAAGTTGCCGTAAAGTCTTAAATTTCAAAAGCCATTAGCGCTGAATAATTCTGTTGAGTTGAGTTACTTCAAGCAATAGGTAACCATAAATTGCTCTCCAGCATTCACTCGAACGGTCATCTCGAGGAAGATTGTAACATTTTCCTCCGACATAGAACTAACCATGCGTTCAAGACAAGCAGTTTTGAGCAAGTCAAACTCATACTTCTCAGCCGCATAAAGAAGATCAACGACTTGAGCGTTGGATCCAAAATTGATACGGTCATAAATAAATGTAGTCCACCATAATATTTACAATGTCTGCACGCAGGTCCTCAATCAAAATCTTCCTAGTCGCAGCTTCCATGAATGGAGCTCCCAGCATGCGACAAAACATCACGGGTAAGCCGTGCAGGGGAGTCGCCGAATTTGGGCTTGTCAGTCATCCCCGTATGCTTCACTGACAATTGTCCACTATATTTATGAGCAAAAACAATCTGGCCGTCGCAGATTCGATGCCTGGACCCATTTCTCGCATGCCGCAGCGCTACCTCTTTAGCCACTCAACCAACTTGATCAATTGCATGCAAACAAAACTGTAGTGTGGAAGCGGACGTCACAGCTCTTCAGCCAGGGTATACCTATAGATCCCTCCTCTCACGCTGATGCATACGCTGCAAACAATATATCAACTCCACTTCTCTACCTTTGGAAGCGGACGTCACAGCTGTTCAGCCAGGGTATACCTATAGATCTCTCCTCTCACGCTGATGCATACGCTGCACATAGTGTATCAACTCCACTTCTATAGGGTCCCGCAGCTCACTTGTCTACCTTCCGCAATGTAGTTTTCAAATAAGTTTTTCCAAAACGTCCAATAGCTTTGAGCGCCATCGTTCTCGCATTGCATCAGAAGCAGAAATAGCATGTGAAAAAATGCATCGAGTAGTCCAACTCCATGGACTACCGCCATCCCCTTTTTTTTGCCTCAAAACACCAACTTTTCACCAGCATATTTTAGCCCACCTGCCCACCCGAAATCCTTCCGAAAATAGATTTTCTTGCACTCCGGAATCTCAGCTGTCACCTCTATCCAACATCGTTTCCCTGGACCACTCCTGGACAGTGCCCTGTGGTTGTAAATGAACCACCAAATTCTACCCTAACCTGATGCGACCGATTTATAAAGTCGTCCATAATGGAAGCATTACGGCGACTAAAAACGGGGCTAGCGTCTGCAACAATGGCAGGTTTTGTATCAAATTGTCGCCCATTTTCATAACCCCAAAAATTCGATCAATTCATAAACTCACGCTGTAATATGAATGAATGGACGGGAATTGTATCATTCTCAGAAGCAAGCTGCACATCTGAGCTTCCCAAATCGAGTTGTTCCGAAAACGGTGGATCACATTGTTTGTTGGTAAAGGCGCCCGCGGTTGAATGTGGCGTAGGTTGTTCATCGATTATCGGTGTGGACGACGTCAGCAAATAAGCACAAAAGCAATAAGCGGCGTAGTGTGTTGTACAGAGCAGCTGAATCCTGGGAGAAGCCTCGTACTCCAGATACTAAATTTTTATGCTACTGTCGAATCAACTGACTTACTGCGTTTTAAATTCAACTTTTTTGAGGGTTATTCAAGTTTCTCAAACTTGTCAGCTAAAGTGCACGAAAGCAATAAGCGGCGTTAAATTGCGTTGTACAGAACAGCTGAATCCTGGGAGAAGCCCTTCATCCAGGTAGCGGTGAAGGCGAACACTTGGTGAATTCCCTGCAAGAACGTACTATAACAGCAGCAGCAGCTGTCGTGTACCACACTCACCATTGCCATAAGCTTATGGAAAGATGCGACTCCCAAGTCGTAGCTTGAAATCGTATTGAATGAGACGCATTTGATAGTAAAAGAGAAACAGAGGTTGGCTGGCTCAAGCTGGAATTGTAAGGATGAGCTTGACAGAAATGATGGTTCCAGAAACTGTAAAGGGTCACGTCAATATAATAGGTGACACATTGTAAGGTCAAGGTGACTAAAACAAGGTCAGACTGTTGAAATTAAATAAAACATGCGTTCTGAGAAAATGAAAATTCTTGTTCGATTGTGGTGGTGTGGAGAATATGACTTGAAATGATAAAGTCAGTCGATAGTAAAGTTTAGTGCTCTTATTTTTGACTTGTCATTTCAAGCTATAACAGAGTCATAGTGATTAGACAGCTCAAGAAATGGCCAACTTTTAACGGAATTTTAGAAGCAACTTCATGCATTCAAATGTATTTTCTGATCTGTTTGATTGCCTTCAAAGAAACTCACGAGAGGTTTTGTGGGCGGAATCGATGGCACGCGGATGCGGATGAATATAATTAATCGAGTTACGAAATCAATGCCAAAAATTCAGTTTTTCTTATAACATTCAAATACAGTAAGCTGCTTTCCGTGCCGAAAAAATAATTCGGCACACAACTAAGTATGCGCATCGAAAAATAACTAACCCGGTCGCTTTTAAAAGAACGTTGGATTTTTAGCCACGGCTTAAGCCGTTGGCTATAGAAGAGACCTCAAATTCATGCATTTTTTAAATTCGTTAGCGGTTGTTTGTAGGCCTCTCAGTAAAATGAGTTTCTGACATCACCGACTGGGTCAGCAATTACCTATGATAATGAATAATGGGGTTAACTCTATTCGCACAAAAAGCCTGTGCGGCGTCAAAGTCTTGCTATAGTGTTGTCATAGCTGCGAATGCTTATAGTTTATGCCTGGAGGATTTCTAAGCCACGTAACTAAAATTCCAAGCCATTTGGCTTTGTGAAGAGTTTGGCGGACGTGATTGGCAACCTTACGACAGAGTTGCTCTTAAAATGGACGGCTGATGATTTGGAGTCTAATAGGCATCCTGATTTAGTTCTACGTGGGACATTACCATTATTGAGGAATTGTTATTAATGCCATGCTAAATGCAACTTATACTGGAATAATGTGGCGTGGGATTGCAAACAAACTTTTATTTACCTTCAAATTTGGCAAAGGATCCAAAGGTGTTATCTAAAGGTCCAGACAGATTTTGCCCAAAGTGTTCAGCTTTTCTTGCACAAGAGGTGCCTAATCTTGAGCAACTCCCTGAAATAATTTCAATACTTTCTTTTTATTTTTCTACATTTGAAAATTGTTGACGTTTCACGGGGGCCAGCGTAGGAAAACTTCCCGTTTTCTCATTGATGCGGTAAAATTTTCCGACCGTTTCATTCATTGTTGTGCAGTAAATATATCCGTTCTGAATGTCGTAAGTTACTTTCAATACAAGCTCTTTGAGTGTTCGCCAAGATCTAAGCCAAATTTCGGTCAAATTCAAAATTGTCGAGTAAATAAACTGTGTTACGGCCGTAAATACTGCAATGGCCATGCAAATGAGATAAATGTAAAACACCTTGTAAATATCCGACTCAAGTAGTGACACTACAGGAAGATCCAACTTATTGTGACGTCGAAGGTTAGGCACTCCATCACTGTGCTCCCACTTTTTCCAAAAATCATAAATCCCAGAACTCATCAGAGCTTTAAGATTTGCAGGCACGGTTTTCATGTGATAGCTATTCAGACCGCGGGGGTAAGTGTACTCATGAACGGTCCGCATGAAGTTGTCCTCCTCTCTTATATTGCTTGCAAATTTCCTTTTCGACTTTCCCATCGACTTTCTAAATATTTCCCAATCATTTTCAAAGCGATGTACAGGTGAGAGAAATAGCGTCTGTGGATGTAGCAACCCATTTTTAATCACCAGTGGCAAAGACTTCATATTTACAAGCCTCAGATGTCTTGTTAACTCCCAGAAAGCGTCGTGGTATTTCCGAGCCATACTTTCTCCGGTCGTCGATGCCTCATCTTGGTTAGGAACGGCTACATTAGTTGTTTGGTCGGCAAGTATGCATGGATAGCGGCCATCTGATATGCTAGTATTCCTCTGAAGGCACATACTTAGCCAAAAGTATTCATGATAATAATGATCCTGAGTAAAATTGCTTTCATAGTACGGTGGGTCAAATGGGTATTTATCATAGCCAACAAACGCTGTAAAATTCCGAAATTCCACGAGCTTTGTCCATTTGGTCACATATTGCTTCTCTGTTAAATGGTTGGCATGGAAAGCACCCTTGAAGCAATTTGTCAGAAAGTTTGCAGCCAATAGCCAATTTATTAGCACTATTGCTCGGCCTGCACCAATAGTTTGTCTTGTTGCGTTGTTCCCGTGGGAACATTTTGTTTTCTCAAAGATTTTAAGTAGACCCCCTTGGTCAAGAAGGTTAGAAGCAAGCCAAAATGTAAGTGGCAAATATTTTCGTAGTATCAATAAAGGCATACTGTAATTTACCATTAGAACGAGGCAAGTCATGCTGAGGCTTGTACCAATACAAAGCCATACGTGCCAAGACAAGTAACTTGCCTCCATCTCCGCGGCTTCTGTCACACTATCCGATGTAATGAATCTAAACTCTGTAGCAAAACTTGAAGATACGATGTCACCCTTTGGTCGGCCCATTTTCTTGGCCACATTTGGATATTGCAAGACATCAAACTGCCCATAGTCTGTGTCGCCAGTGAATACAGAAGTATTCAAATTTCCAAGTATAAAACTAGCTACAAACTCAAACTCTGTAAATCGAACACATAATGGCGAATCCTCGTACACACCAAAGCAAGGTGACCCTGGAATGTAATTTGTTTTCTTTACATCAGCGATATTTGTATCATCAACTACAATCCATTGGACGTTTTTACCGAAATTAATCGCATTTTTGTAAACTTTTTGCAATGCAGAGGATAAATATGCCGGATTTTTACAGGTAAAGTGGAAAAACTGTTGCTGGCCACAATACCAACATATAAAGAGACCTTCAAGTTCACCCTTCTCTCCTACTGTGAGCATAAAGGTCGGCGGTAGATGGGTTCTTGTAATATCCAGCATTTCAATCATGTCCAGCTGTTTAGAATTATAGTCGGCGACAACCCCGTTGGATTTGCTGAGTGATACTATGAGCACACTCTCGGGAAAAATCACTTCATTCCCATAGTTTCCTTGATTCAAATGACTAAAAACGAACCGATGGGAAAGCATGACTCCCAAAACGGCATAAGCAGGTTCACTCTGCGTAATAGCGTCGTACGACGGTGTCATAATAAATTGTAGAAGGCAATCGAACGAAGGGAGCAGTGTGATTTGACTGAAAATATACGGACGGTTTGTAGCGTTCAATTTGCGTAGTCGAAGACTGCTCTCGTCTATTTTTACCCAATCAGAGATCCTATCGATTACAACTGGGACGGCAAAGGCAGGATAGTCCAAGTCTTCGGTGAGGTCGATAATGTGTAGTAGACATGTCGAGTTTGTTCCAAAACCTACGCTGAAATTCATTAATGAAGAGATAACTGAAGGCGTTCGAGATACCATAGCAGGTTTACAATGACTCAAGCAACACAAAGCCAAAAAATTGAGAATTATTGCAGACGTCATTGCGGTAGAGTCTTGACGAACACAACCAAAGCATGAGCGGCAAGTTTTACTAATTTTCCTTATAATAAATAGTTTACTGTGTGCACTCAAGTTAACAGCAAACACTTTTATTTCCATCATGAATACACAAAACGTGGTACAAGCAGACTCTTAGGTTTTCCACTACATACGCACTTGAACACCTGTTTCAATAAGATAGTTTTAGCAAGTGTTTGCTCAGTGTCAGGAGAGATGCTGAAGAGTTACTAAAACATAATTATGCCCCGCTCGAGGGTATAAGTTCGTTCAAAATGGATTTTAAGTAAAGTTGTAATCTTAAGAGAAAAAAGATAAGTGAGCAGCTAGACTCTAAACAGTGTTATGGTAGGTGTAAGCTGCAGTTTTCAGCAACGCTCCTGTGGCTTTAGCAGAGACCTGATAAATGAGCATTTTGCCCACGAGCTGGAGGTTACAGTAGTTCTGTACACCAAATTTGTACCAAAAATATTCCACAACATGTGAATTCAGCTATTTTGAAGTTTATTGAAATTAAAACACTTCACTTTATCGTGTCGAATATTTCTGAATAATACGTTTGTGCGAAACTAACCTCGCATTTGAGATAGCATTCTACATTGTTCTTTGAACTAACTCAAAAAATCCAGACGTCGGAAGTTCAATCCGCTAGATACAACACACTGAGCCGTATTGAGCACAGTGAATGCCACGGCTGCAATGCTTTTCCAAAATCTACAGACACGTAAATTTGTATGTAACTATCAAATAATCTTGTTTTTAGTAAAACTGCTCTTAATGTTCGGTTAAGCTAAAACCCAAGTGAATGTAGGAAGTTTTTCCTTGTTTAATAGAAAAATTCAAGTCAATAGGACGGCAGCGACGAGTTTGCCCACAGCCAATATCGGTCGTAGGCAAAGAAACCAGACATCCGCTGGAAGAGCAGCCTTCATTTTCATAAGTTTCGGGTTAAGATTTAAATTGTGGGCCTCCAGTTGTTGGCAGTTGGCAGTGCAAGCTTGATTCCCTTGGAGCTGACCAAAACACCCAAAAATGCAACTAGGTCTTCATTTTATTTGAAAGCTTCAAAGTACTGTTGAATTTAAAGTTGACATTTAACACCTCAATCTTCCAACTGTTGGTCTAATGCCCGCAATGCCAAAATTATACGCTGGAGCTCGTGCAGAACCATCCAAATCTGAGCCTAGTCCAATTGCACCTCCAGCACAGCACCTATGAGGCTTGCAGTTCCACTGATGGACCCAGCGGATAATAGAGTGGATTTTAAGCAGTTGTTTTTGCACTAAAAATCCGGTTGTCGTTTCCATTGCTGAGAGAAACAATGAAAGAACAAAACATTTCGACTCATAGTATAAAAAAATGTTTGTAAACAAATGTCCAATCAACTAGCTTATTATACGTTCTAAATTCAATTATCCTTCGTTAACTCATTTAAGCTTGTGTGTGAGCTTTAAGACACTCAGAATACTTGATAACATTGTCAGCAAATGTGCACAAAAACAACAAGCGGCGTCAAAGTGTGTTGTACAGAACAGCTAAATCCTTGGAGAAGCCCTTCATTTCATCCAGGTATTAGTGAAGACTGCAAGCACTTGGTGAATTTCATGCACGAACGTAACAGCAGCTGTCGTGTACTACACTTACCATTGCATTGCCATAGCTTATGGACAGATGCGACTTATAAGTCGTAGCTTGAAATCGTGTTAAATGGGACGCACTTGATAGTATAGAAGAGAAAAGGATATTGGCTGTCTCAAACTGGAAATGTACTAAGTATGAGAGTCGCAACAATGAAAGTGTAAAAACTTGAGGATTAGTCCCACGTCAACACAAAAAGTGACATATCGTAAGTAGTCTTAGAGAATAGACCCAGAGGCGTACTTTCATATGGCTCGAATGGGCTCGAGCCACCCCTTTGACACAAAGTTTACACTAGATATAATAGATTTTGATGATTTAATTATAAGTCATTCTCATAAAATTCCCATTGAGAACGGTCAATCAATGGCACAAAGACAATTTCCGTTTCTCCGCTTTTATCAAATGCGTCCCATTTAACAAAATTTCAACCTCTGACTTGGATGTCGCACCCTTCCAGAAACTGTGGGAATGGCTCGCATGGTATACGGTAACAGCTGTGACATTCTTGCATGGAATTTACCAAGTCGTTGTCTTTGCTGCTAATATTGGGACAAAGGGTTTCTCCCAGGATTCGGCTGTTAATTTCTTTTTCATGACATTCGCTCTATTTTCAATGTTGTTCTTCTGGACTGCATTTTGGAAGCCACATGAGACTGCGGAGCATATCAATGCCATCAGGATACTCATGAAACAAAGTAATCGGTCACACTTTAAGCTATGATTGTTACAGTCTTGAAGATTTACATTCGGGTATCTTGCAGACACTTGGACCAAGAGGACGTGGCATTCTCTACCATTTTGTGTCCTAACTGTAAACTACTTCAGTGTGGGGGTTGGCATTTTCTGGCCTTTAATGCTTCTCGTTCTATTCCTGTTGAATCCTGAAGGACACACGTTTATCTACTGGCTCCTTCCAACTGCATGGAAAACGACTGGCACATTTCTAGCGGTGTTCTGTGTGCACGGTATCGTTTACTTCTGGGGTTGCAACATCGTAACGGCTGCATATTGCTGGTGGTGTGCCAACGCATTTCAAAACCTCATCTGGCTGGAGGAACAACTGAGGTAGTTTGTCAACTCGCAATACTTGTAGCTTTATACGAGAAGGTGCGCTGATGAATTAATTGTATGTACAAATGTGCAGAATCGTAGAGAAC